>SADC01000019.1:0-159722 GCA_004194705.1 Ditylenchus dipsaci | reverse complement strand
TTGTGAACACACAACAATCCACAGTCCGCCACTTCAGGGATTGGCAGTCCGCAGTGAGGACTGTGGTGTCTGTGTGTTACAATGAAGCTGCAGTCGGGTTGGCGACTGTGATTGACATTTTGAGTCGGACTGCAGTCGCACTCTTATCCAAAACTATTCACGGCGTTTTATTTTTGTTTTTTTATTAGTTTCTGTATTGCTCTATAACAAATTGAAGCTAAGATCCAGAGCACATTTTGGTACAAAATTGAAGGATCGCATAATAATTTTGCGACCAAAAATTGCAAAAAGATTAACAATCCTCCTCACAATCCACCTTACAATCCACACTCAGGATGGTAAAGTGTGAATTGTGTAGTGTAGAATTTTTTCTCCAGCATTATGTTCTATTGTATGTTGATTTCTAAAAAAAATGAGTAAAATGTCCAAATTTACATGTAGTACGGTACTAGGACAACTAGCCCATGGTCAATTCGTTCACGAGTCATTCGTCCAGCTGGACAATATGACAACAATTCCTCACTTCAAATGAAAAACAATCCCACTCAGTGCAGATTGTAAGTCCGCACCTAACATTCCTATTGTGACACACAACAGTCGCCACCCTCACTGCGGATTGTAAGTCCGGACTGAGGGTGCGCGACTGCAGTCCACCATGTGAACTAGGCATTTTACACGTCAGCGGATGTTCGGTTGAACTTTGAATGATGTTCAACCGGAAGTCTGATGAACCTCCGCTCAGTGTCTTTTCATCATCTCTTCAACATCCGTTGTTTGAACTTCCTCCAACTCTCAATGGAAGTTCGTACAACTTTCGCTGGAGGTTCAATTGAACTCAATTGAACATGCGTTGACGTGTGTAAGTGCTTCCTTTGAGCCTCCAGCGAACCTCCAGAAAATATCAGTGAAGCATCAACGATCGGAATTTTATATATTTCGTCTTTGTTAATTCCATTTTCAGCACTTATGCGCTAGGCGCCTTCCCTCAATTTTAAGAACGTGACATCAAAACACGTTAACGTTTTTTATTTCTGCTCTATATTTCTTTTCTATAAAGGTGCGTTCACAATGTGGCAGTGCCAGTGTCAGTCTCAGCACGAGTGTATACTGCTGACACTGATGCTGACACTGGGACGCGCACGACCCCATTGTGTTTCCCACAGTTTTCGAAGTTAAAGTTTCAAATTTCCAAAAACACTTGATTTCTTTGCAAATTAGCAGTGAGAAGTGCAAATGGATTTATTTCTTTAAATGGGGTACACATCCAATAGCGAATCTCTCAGGTTCGACTCCCAGTGGGTGCATGACCTATCCTTTACTCTATATTTTTAGTAAGTTCACTGACTACTAAGGTCAAAACTATCTAGGAATTGATTGGAATCATTTCCAGCACTGCTTTACTGTAACCAAATGCCCTAATTTGGGATTTCGTGCAAATGATCATCCAAATGAATGGAAAACCATTCAAAATGATGTGTACTTAGTTTTATATTGCCTCAAACTCTACCAATTTTCTTTATTTGTCGACGCGTTTAGTAACTTTCTATAGTAGAATTTCACGGGGAACCAGATTAAGAAAAATTTCCACGCCACGATCGCTTCAGAAAAGGGGGTAGTAAGCAAAGTTTTTACCAAAGAATAAAAGGACTATTTTGAGGGGTCGGAGTTCGGCATTATTTGGGATCTGACGTTTTTTCACAATTTTATTTACATGATGACTAGGGGGCCCCAAACAGTTAAGATATTAATTAATTGACTCGGAAAAAAATTTGCAGATGATATCATGAAAAGATAAAATTGAAAACATCCAAATATTTTATTTTAGGTATTGAACGCGCTTCGCGCGTCTGACTGTATCTAGAGAGCCTTGTTCCAAAGCTCAAACTAAAGCTGTCAGCTGCTTCGCAGCTGACAGCTTTACGCTAAACTCTTTAAAGGCCCTTCAAGCGCTTCAAAACCGCCACAAGACGCGCTTCAACCACACACAGGGCAACCTCGAACCACCCTCCAACCACGCCCGAACCACCCTGAAGTCACCCTCAACCAGCCTTAGTTGGTTCACGATTTTGTGAATTTGTCGGGACCTTTGTGAATTTGTCGTGAATTTGGGACCGACTACACCTATGAAAAAAATTAATTTATATTGCTCCTCACAATGTGGCGCATCTTTTGCGCTATCATATATCCGAGTTGCGAAATCATTCACCACTTTTACCACGAAAATTATCCCATAAAAACTGAATTTTTTCCGAAAAATTCCGAAATTTTGAAAATTTCAGAAAAAGGTTTTTTCTCAAAAAATGCTTTTTTCTAAAACAAAATTAAACATAATATTCTTGTTATTGGTGTTCTCGCGCATCTTTCAAGTATAAAACTTCATCGCTGAAAAAATTGAAGCCACCCTTAACCCTTCGGGAGACCACCACCTGAACACCGAAATTTCGACCCTCAGGATATCCTGAGTTGGTTTACGTTTTGTAAATTTTCCGTGGTTTCTCATTACACATATAAAATATTAAAATTTATATTGTCCTACACATTTTCGCGCATCATTTGTGCTATCATATCACTAAGTTGTGAAACAATATCACTACTCTCCACACACTTTAAGCCCTTAAAGGAGCATGCCCGTGCCCGACACGGTGAAATTTGAATTTCCAAAAGGCGGGGACCACTTTAATGCGTGAGACCAAAAAAATTCAAATTCAAATATTCATTCCTGATGTAACTGCTGTTGTAGAATACAGTCTACTCTCGTTAAACTGGCCACTCCAATAAACTGGCCCCTCGATAAACTGGCACTTTGAAAAAGCCCTATTTGGCTGGCCGACAGAGAAATTAGGCAAAGTAACATCCCACTAAACTGGCACCCCCGATAAACTGGCACCCCAGGCTGGTCCCAGGGGTGCCAGTTTATCGAGAGTAGACTGTAGACGTATGCTGCGTAATTCTCACGCTATTTCTATTATCCTGCTAGAAAGTCCACTGTGTGTCAAGTCTGTGTTTTGCTCCTTGCTTCCATAAAGCAACTTGGAGCTGTTTATAGCTGTAAAACACAGACTTGACACACAGTGGACTTTCTAGCAGGATAATAGAAATAGCGTGAGAATTACGCAGCATACGTCTATTCTACAACAGCAGTTACATCAGGAATGAATATTTGAATTTGAATTTTTTGGTCTCACGCATTAAAGTGGTCCCCGCCTTTTAGAAATTCAAATTTCACCGTGTCGGGCACGGGCATGCTCCTTTAAAAACTGAATTTTTTCCGAAAAATTGCAAAAATTTCGAAAATTTTCAGAAAGATGGTTTTTTTTCTCAAAAACGCTTTTCTCAAAAATTAAATTAAAATCTTTTATTTTGTTCTGCGTCTTCTTACGCATCTTTTGGGGACAAATAGTACAGCGATAAAAAAATTAAAGCCACCCTCGACCCTCAATTGAAATTGCAAAAAAGCCAGTTCCAAATAATAATATTTGTACATGGAACTAGGGTTGCGCGCGTTTGTTTAATTTGGCCTAAGCCGTTTACCGTTTAGGACCCGTTTATCATATCCGTTTATCGTTTACGTTTAATGAAAATGACCCGTTTAAACGGCCGTTTAATCCGTTCAATTGTTATTTTCCATACTCAAGTTTTCAACCACATAGAAACATCGGCTCTAGGTAAATTGATCCTCTACAAATTGATCCCCGGTAAATTGATACTCCGGTAAATTGATCCAACAAATTTTTAGGGTTGCAGGTTCGAATCCCAGTGATTGCAAACATTATTTTTTTCGACTAAAAATTTCCGCAACTCATTTGGCCGCAACTCATTTGGCCGCCATTTCCCATTTTTATAAGAGAATTACCACTGCTCTCAATTTTTGACATTTTATGATGAGAGGTAGTTAAGTCATCAGCTAAAGGCTATTCTACTCTGTTTCGGTCACTGGAGCTGGGCAAAAAAGCCTCTAAATGCATTTTGTTTAAGAGTCTTGCTCGAATTATGTCTAAGGTAAGTGAGTGCGCGCATCTCTAACCATCCAAGCTACCTGCGCAACCTTCGGGGGTGCAGGGGACTTGGTTGCTTGGGGTTGAGATGCGCACACCACACAGACGCAAATCACTCGAAAGTGACTCTGGATGCATAAAAAAATGTATGCATACAAGTTTTCTTTATGCGGTAGGCTCCAGTTAACAAAACTATGTTCAAATTTATCTTTTAGGGCATTTGAGTACTTTTCTAAGTAAATTTACTGTGTTTCTTGTGCAAAAAAGGCATAAACTGATTTGGTTTGCGAAAAAGCTGAAAAAAATGCCACAAAAAAGTTATTTCTGCCACGAAAAACGACATACCACGAAAAGCGGAAATGTGCCACGAAAAAGCTGAAATGTACCACGAAAAAGCTGAATTGTGCCACGAAAAAAAATATTTATGCCTTTTTCTGTTCAGCAACCAAATTTTGCAATATTTTGCAAGAATTCAAATTTTTTAATCATGAAATAACTTGGCCCTCAGAATCCCACCCGAATGGCCAGAAGCCCCTGAAAGTTGGTTTTTTGGGTTTACTAAAGGGGGAGTGAACTTTTTGCGAGAATTCGATTTGAGCGGATCAGAATCCCGGTTCGATCGGCTGAATCACTCAGAATTCCACCCTGAGCCACTAAACCCCATAAACCTTGAATTCTGAGTGATTCAGCCGATCGGACCGGGATTCTGATCCGCTCAATCGATTTTCGCAAAAGTTTACCCCTCTTTGTAAACCCCAAAAAACCAACTTTCAGGGGCTTCTGGCCATTCCGGGTGGGATTCTGAGGGGTCCAAGTTATTTCAATTAAAAAGGACAATACTTTTTTCTCCGACTAAATACTTTTTTTTCCGACTAATTTTGATTCTCGACACGAAATCAACCATTTTTAAAATTTTGTGTGAAATTCAAGGGTGGGCAAAGACCAGATGGGAGACCCACTCCGGAATGGCCAAAGGCCAAAATTATTGGTTTTCTGGGGTTTACTAAAGGGGGAGTAAACTTTTTGAGAAAAATCGATTGAGCGGATCAGATTTCGGGTCCGATCGGCTTAATCGCCCACAACTCCACCTGAACCACTCGAAACCACCATAAATCTGAATTCTGAGCGATTAAGTCCATTGGACCCGAAATCTGATCCGCTCAATCGATTTTTCTCAAAAAGTTTACCCCCCTTTAGTAAACCCCCAAAAACCAATAATTTGGCCTTTTGGCCATTCCGGAGTGGGTCTCCAGCCATCTGGTCTTTGCCCACCTTGAATCACACAAATTTTTTTAAAAATGGTTGATTTCGTGTCGAGAATCAAAATTAGTCGGAAAAAAAAGTATTTTAGTCGGAGAAAAAAGTGTTTTAGTCGGAAATAAAATTAGTCGGAAAAAAAATATTTTAGTCGGAAAAAAAGTGTTTTAGTCGGAGAAAAAAGTATTGTCCGATTAAAAATTTGAATTCTTCCAAAATATTGCAAAATTTGGTTGGTCTTGGACAGAAAAAGGCATAAATATTTTTTTTCGTGGCACAATTCAGCTTTTTCGTGGTACATTTCAGCTTTTTCGTGGCACATTTCCGCTTTTTCGTGGTATGTCGTTTTTCGTGGCAGAAATAATCTTTTTCGTGGCATATTTCAGCCTTTTCGCAAACCAAATCAGTATGAGCCTGCAAAAAATCAATTTTCGGTTATATTTAAATTTGAATTTACAAATTACAAAAAATTCAAAAATGTGAAATGGTGGCCAAATGAGGTGCGGCCATATGAGTGCGGCCAAATGAGTTGCGGCCATATGACTGTGTACGCTATCTACACAATTAAACGGATTAAACGCCGTTTAGCAGACTTGTTTATCGTTTAATCCGTTTATCTCGGACCCGTTTATCGTTTCGTTTAATTTCTCTTAAAAAACGTTTAATCGTTTAAACGAAAGGTCGTTTAAACGAACGCGCGCAACCCTACATGGAACGTGTAAATTGTCAAAAATTGATGGTTTTGAGAGTTTTTTTTGACTATCTTGGTTGCTATTGTTTGACTTTTTTCTGCAATTTACACGTTCCATGTACCAAAATGTACCCAAGATTAGATCTTTTCGGTATTATTTTAAACTGGCATTTTTTGCAATTTTAATTTACATGGTTATTCATAAGCTTACACTCAAAATGTAGCTCTGCTTCCTGACGTCATTTCCAGTATTTGAGTGTAAAACATCATGTAAATAAAAATTGTGAAAAAACGTCAGATCCCAAATAATGCCGAACTCCGACCCCCTCAAAAATAGTCTTTTATTCTTTGGTAAAAACTTTGCTTACTACCCCCTTTTCTGAAGCGATCGTGGCGTGGAAATTTTCTTAATCTGGTTCCCCGTGAAATTCTTACTATAGAAAGTTACTAAACGCGTCGACAAATAAAGAAAATTGGTAGAGTTTGAGGCAATATAAAACTAAGTACACATCATTTTGAATGGTTTCCATTCATTTGGATGATCATTTGCACGAAATCCCAAATTAGGGCATTTGGTTACAGTAAAGCAGTGCTGGAAATGATTCCAATCAATTCCTAGATAGTTTTTGACCTTAGTAGTCAGTGAACTTACTAAAAAATATAGAGTAAAAGGATAGGTCATGCACCCACTGGGAGTCGAACCTGAGAGATTCGCTATTGGATGTGTACCCCATTTAAAGAAATAAATCCCATTTGCACTTCTCACTGCTAATTTGCCAAAGAAATCAAGTGTATACGCGAAAAGAGTCTATTGGCGAAAAAATGCCATTGGCGAAAAGATTCAACTGGCGAAAAGATGCATTGGCGAAGTGATCTCATTGGCGAACGTTTCATTGGCGAAACGATTACGCCTCAATCATAATACTACGAATACAGTGAAACCTCTATATAACGATCACCCTTCATAACGTTTGGCTCCATATAACGTTCACTTAAACAAGGGTGAAAGCTGTTAAGGAGATAGTCTCGAAACGAAAGAATTTATCCAAGTTTTTCGTTTTTTTAACTATGGTTTTCGAGCCGTATTTTGTCCACAATACGGTGTTGTGGTATCAGACAAACTTGTGCAGAATTAAAAATTCTATTAGCAACATCATTATCGAAATTTTTAAATCCCTTCAAAAAATGCCCTCAAAATTGAAATGTAAAAGCAAACGAATCAACTTTTTTTGGATGGTTTTTTCTTTCTTTTTCATTTCCGTTTTTGGGCCATTTTTTGAAAGAATTTAGGCATTCTGATATCGATGATGCTAATCCAACTTTTAATTTTGCACAAGTTTGTCTGATACCACAACACCGAATTGACGACAACATATGGCTTGAAAACCATAGTTAAAAAAACAAAAAACTTGTATAAATCCTTTCGTGTCGAGACTATCTCCTTAACAACTTTCACCATCCCTTTAAGTTTGGTCCCGTTCATAAGGAACTCTGTATAACCGTATAACGTCCGTATAATGTTCATCTGAGGCCAGTCCCCAGGGTGAACGTTATATAGAGCTTTGACTGTATCAAAGTCAAAGTTTAAGAGTTGTCGGCGAATTTACCTAGAGCCCTAATATTTGTTGTCCTGATAGGAATGTTAAATTTTCGAGTAACTTATTAAAATTTATGTCAAAAAGCCTCACGGACATACTTGCGCGTTTCCTAAAAAATAAAAAGCACCGCCGCCTCCCGGACACGGACAAAAGGCTACAACGGCCGAAAGGCTACAACTCGAAAAAAAGGGACAAAAGGCTACAACTCGAAAAAAGGGACAAAAGGCTACAACTCGAAAAAGGGACAAAAGGCTACAACTCGAAAGAAAGGGACAAAAGGATACAACTCAGTAAAATTGGGAAAAAGCGCCGCAAACCCAAAAAGCTTAAGCCTGGAATCGCCTCACGAGTTCGAAAAAGACATTACTTCTGAGTTCTGGTCAATAAAAAATTGAGTTTTGGGACTACCTAAAAATAACCTTTTTGTTTAAAAGAAAGTTGTTGAACCAAGTTTTGAATACTGGGGTCTACCGCATAAATAAACTCTGGTATGCATGCTTTTTATGCATCCAGAGTCACTTTCGAGTGATTTGTGTCTAAGGTATGTGGGTGTGCGCATCTCAACCACAAGCAAATTCACATTGCGACAATTCAAATTGCGACAAAATCAAATTGCGACAATTCAAATTGCGACAATTGAAATTGCGACAATTGAAATTGCAACAATAATAAGGTGTGCTTGTTATATTGTTGTAATGATTTGATTTTTTGTGAATAAAGTAGTTTGGAGAATTCTTCTGGCTATAGCGTGTGTCTTACAATAGAAGAATTTCCAAAAAGTCAGAAGTGAACAGTTTAATCAGTTTAAGTTTGGTTAGTTTCCTTGAAGTTGAGTATGGCGAGTCGAGTATAGAAAGGGCAAAGCTTTTTTTCCTTGCTGCTAAAAGACTTCTTTTTGCTCCCAAAGGACTTTTTTTTGCTGCTAATTTTTTTTTGCTGCAAAAAGACTTTTTTGCTGCTAAATTACTTCTTTTTGCTGCTAAAATACTTTTTTGCTGCAAATATTGTTTTGCTTCACATGCCTTCTCCGCAACATTTTTCACTAGAAATATCAATTATTGTACCTATTTTTTGGTCGATTTGTCCACAAAACTTTTATTATTTCTTAGGAACGAATAAACCATGCTGTTCAACCCAAAATTGTGTGCTGAAAACAGTCTGTTGAGATCAAAATCCTGTTTTGACTAACTAGAATCTTTAATACCCTGGTTATTTATTAAAAAAACAGTACTCACTTTAAGGTAGTCGCCACTTATACACTTGGACGGGGGGACCGACTTTTCATACACACTAAGTCACTCAAGGCACTGTTCTAGGCATGATATAATCATTTACATGCTTAATCTGAATGATTCCCTTAATTTTAAGGTCGACTACCTAGTACTTATGCATTTCAGGGGCAAAAATTAAATAAAAACTTAAATTTTGGTTGAATTTTTTTTCCAAAAAATTGATTTTTTATTTAGGAAGGTGTCAGAAAATAGATTTAAATCATTCTGAGCGTAAAACAGTTACTTAGCAGATGTTTAAACACTTTTCTCAAATCAATATAAAAGGCCCCCCCGTCCAAGTGCATAAGTGGCGACTACCTTAAAGTGAGTACTGTTTTTTTAAATAAATAACCCAGGGTATTAAAGATTCTAGTTAGTCAAAACAGGATTTTGGTATCAACAAACTGCTTTCAGCACACAATTTTGGATTGAACAGCATGGTTTATTCGTTCCTAAGAAATAATAAAAGTTTTGTGGACAAATTGACCAAAAAATATGTATAATAATTGATATTTCTAGTGAAAAATGCTGCGAAGAAAGCATGTGAAGCAAAACAATATTTGCAGCAAAAAAGTATTTTAGCAGCAAAAAAAGTATTTTAGCAGCAAAAAAGTATTTTAGCAGCAAAAAAAGTCTTTTTGCAGCACGAAGAGTCTTTTTGGCGCAAAAAAAAAGTCTTTTTGCAGCAAAAAAAATTAGCAGCAAAAAAAAGTTCTTTGGGAGCAAAAAAAAGTCTTTTTGCAGCACGAAGAGTCTTTTTGGCGCAAAAAAAAAGTCTTTTTGCAGCAAAAAAAAATTAGCAGCAAAAAAAAGTTCTTTGGGAGCAAAAAGAAGTCTTTTAGCAGCAAGCAAAAGCTTTGCCCGTATAGAAATACGTCACTTTAAGAAATAAAAAAATTCGTTTTGATAAGAAGTTGAGCCTCAGTCCAAAATTTATTCCGGTCAGGCTGCAAATTCAAAAATTTTTCCGGAAGACTCGAGATAGTATAGTCGAGAACCAATCTCATCTTCACCAGTGGTGAGTCACCACCGAACATCAAAGAAACATCGGAAAGACATCTATTTCGATCTGAAAGAAAATCAGTAAGTGACCTCAATCATGATTAACTCAAGACACTTTCGACCCTTAAGACGAGAGAAAGTATTAACTGTACGTTTGTAATCATTTTAAGTCAGCGAAACTCGCAAGCTTGCAAAAGATAACCATACAGTTATATTCATCGCCAGTCGCAATTTGAATTTGTCGCAATTTGAAATGTCGCAAGCTGTCGCTGGCCAGTTGTAGCCTTTTGTCCCTTTCTTTCGAGTTGTAGCCTTTTGTCCCTTTCTTTCGAGTTGTAGCCTTTCGGCCGTTGTAGCCTTTTTTCCGTGTCCGGGAGGCTTTTTCAAAATTTCGCCGCCTCCGCCGGCTGAGCGTAGGCCGCCGGCGCTTTGAAGGTGCCAATTTTTCCCGGCGGACCGCCGGCGGCGGGTGCACCGCCGGGGAAAAGTTTGTGTTATTTGAAAAATTTTCTCTTGCAATAAGAACATTATGTTTCAAGCCTTTATATCTTTTTTACACATGTTTAACTAATCATTGTTACTATTGAAAATCAAAACTTTTTTACATAAAAGTACAATGAATGTGTATGGAAATCGAGTCTATGAAAATAAGCGCCGCTGCCGGTTCTTTGTAAAAATTTCGCCGCCTCCGCCGGCGAATCGCCGGCGCTCCAAAATCGCAAATTTTACCCGGAGCTCCGCCGGCGGCCGCGCTAGTATGCTCAAGAAGTCTGCAAAAAACCTACCGGTGGGCTTCTTAAAATTGACAAAAATAAAAAGCCGCACCGTTTTTAAGGGGCAATACTTTTTTTTTGTGCCAAATATACTTTTTTTGTACCAAATATACTTTTTTGTGTACCAAATTCGATTTTCTCTCCAATACCAACCAAATTCTGCAAAATTTCTCGAGAATTCGAAATTTTCGTCATAAAATGACTTGGATTGCTCAGAACCCCACCCTGGAGTGGCCAGAAGCCCCTGAAAGTTGGTTTTTTGGGGGTTTACTAAAGGGGGGTAAACTTTTTGCGAGAATTCGATTGGGCGGATCAGAATTCCAGTCCGATCGGCTTAATCACACAGAATTACAGGTTTTCGGTGGTTTTGAGTGGTCTAGTGTGAAATTCTGAGCGATTAAGTCCCTCGGACCGGAATTCTGATCCCCCCCTTACCAAATTTACTTTTTTGGTACAAAAAAAGTAAATTTGGTACAAAATCAGATTTGGTACAGAAAAAAGTATATTTGGTACAAAAAAGTATATTTGGTGCAAAAAAAAGGGTTCTTTTTGGTTATCGGGAATACCCGATTCTTACGCATAAATTGTCTTAGCACAACTGAGGTCGGGTATTCCCGATAACCAAAAAGAACCAAAAAAAGTATTGCCCGTTTTTAAGCCGGTGAGTAATGACGGCCAGCGACGGCTTGCGACAATTAAAATAGCTCAAGCCCCAGGGCTCAAAAGCCACACCGTGCCAACCAGGATTATTTCCGTGGTTCATTTTCGTATCCGTATTGGCTTCCGTGTTGACACGGAAACGACATTGCATTTCCGTGTTGGTTTTCGTGCTGACACGGAAACCGAAACCAAAACCGAAACGAATTTTGGTTTCCGCGTTAGTGTTTACCTTCCATATCGCCTTTTTGTTTATTCTTCACACTTGAATCGCATGGACACCTGAATCACACGTAAGTCAATTGCACGCCTGAATCACGCCTAAATAAGTTGAACTCCTAAATTCATGCCTGAATCAGATGGACACCTGAATCACGCCTGAATTAGATGGTCATCTGAATCTACAGTCGACTTTTGATATAAGCACACTTCGATATAAGCACATTCTCGATATAGCACAAATTGGAGCCAATTTGGTTGGTCAGCAAAGAAATAAGGCAAATAATACCTTCGATATTAGCACACTCGATATAAGCACACCATCGGGCCGGTCCCAGCCCAGTAAAACTCCCTCGATATAAGCACATCCGCTTATTATGGGATAAAACGTTAACTTTGAATCGTAAATAAGGCGTTAAAATCTTGCCACGAACTATTTTCATTTCAAAAAAGAGACCTGGTTGGTCGCTAATTATTGTGTCTTTCAGTTTCATTTTTGAAAAGTGCAAAATTTTGCTCTTACTTTCTGTTGTTTTGCAGATGGAAACTCCAAAGAAGCGCAATGCCGTCACACTGGATGTAAAGAAAGCGGTTATTGAAGCGGCTGCGAAGAGCAACAAGAACAAGACACAGCTTGCAAAGCAGTTCAAGATATCGAGAAAAAGCTTGGACATTATTCCTTCTCCGAATGTCGCTTTGCAATGCATAACTCTCAAGTTCTAACCTCCGAATACAACTGCAATATCTCAGGTTTGTGATTTGGCTTAGGTTTACAATTTGATTCAATTCCCATTTTAGCCATGCGACCAAGGCATCATATAGAATCTCAAGGTGCATTAGAGACGTTTTCTTCTCCGCGAGCGAATCAAAGCCATCGATGAAAAGAAAGACATTCTAGTGAATCTATTCGGCATTCTCCACCACCTCCGAAAAGCTTGGAATGAAGCCATCTGATTCAGGCGTGATTTAGGCGTCCATCTGGTTCAGGCGTGATTCAGGCGTGAATTCAGGTGTCCATCTGATTCATGCGTGATTCAGGTGTCCATCTGATTCAGGCATGAATTCAGGTGTCCATCTGATTCAGGCGTGAATTCAGGTGTCCATCTGATTCATGCGTGATTCAGGTGTCCATCTGGTACTTTTCCGGTTGCCCTCCCCCCCCTAAATTTTCGGGTTTGCCTATATAAAGCAATTTAGCCTATTTTAATATTACCAGGGCCCCAAATTCTATGCAAATGCATATTTTTCTGCGGATATGCAAGCAATAGTTATGCACAAAAACGCACTTTTAGCGCTGTTTGAGTACTTTTTTTGTACTTTTATGCAGCATGTTTTGCATATTTTCCATTTTTAGTGCATATTTTGCATATTTGGCAATTTTGACGCATATTTTCTGCATATTGTAGAAAATCTCAGAAATTTTTGGGTTAAAAGATGTTGCAGCATGCCAAATCTCATCTTTTGTGTATAAATAAGTCAATTTCTTAGTTTCCAAAACCAGGACACTTTATTGTCAAGCGTGTAAGAAAGCGAAATCACCTTGCTTCAGCAAAGCCATATGTCAAATTTTGGTCAATTTTTTTTTGCAAAAAAATTTAGCATTATCCAAAAAGTAGCTTTTAATCATGTATAAGCTGCCAAACCGTTTAAAAGCATGTTTTAGAGCAATTTTACGACATATAGTGGTTCTTCACAAATGTTATGCGGTACATTTTTAAGGTTTAGTCTAAAAATTATACTGCATATTTTACGTTTTTAGTGCATATTTAAGCATTTTTAGCGCATATTTTATGCGCATATTTCGCCTTTTTTAGTGCATAGAATTTGGGTCCCTGAATATTACACATAATAAATTTCTATGACTTTATTTGAAATATTAACACACCAAAACTCATTTTTCACATTCATAAATCAGAGCAATTTGTGACCACAAATGAAACAGAATATCTTCTCCTTTGAACTTTCTACGCCACACGAAATCGGACACATAGCTACGGAACAAATTGCTCTGATTTATGATCGTGAACAATGAGTTTTTGTTGTGTTAATATTTCAAATAAAGTCATAGAAACTTATTATGTGAAATATTAAAATAGGCTAAATTGCTTTATATGGGCAAACCCGAAAATTTAGGGGGATGGGGGGAAGTTCAAACCGCAGAAGTACCGCCCATCTGATTCAGGCGTGATCCAGGTGTCCATCTGATTCAGGCGTGAATTCAGGTGTCCATCTGATTCAGGCGTGAATTCAGGTGTCCATCTGATTCAGGCGTGAATTCAGGTGTCCATCAGATTCAGGCAGGAATTCAGGTGTCCATCTGATTCAGGCGTGATTCAGGCGTGATTCAGGCGTGCAATTAACCGCCAGCATATTGACCGCCGGCATATTTTGATCGCCACTAATTTGACCAACACTATACTGATCATCCCCCAAATTGACCGCCAGCCAACTTTGACCGCCACCTAAATTGACCGTTAGCCAAATTTTGACCGCCAGCCTCTTTACACAATTTTTTTATATTTGAATTGCTTTGATTTTTTTAAAGTTTTATAACTAAATTGTAGCCCTGTACGTCAGCCACATATTGGGGTACAGTTCGTTTGACCGTCACCATTTTGACCGTCAGCATAATTTGACCGTCACCATTTTGACCGTCACCAATTTGACCGTCAGGAATTTTGACCGTCGTTTATATTTGACCGTCGTTTAAATTTGACCGTCACCATTTTGACCGTCAGCATAATTTGACCGTCGCCATTTTGACCGTCGTTTGAATGTGACCGTCGCTATTTTGTCTTTGGTCTTGTTTAAGATATTTATTTCGTGAAGCTTTTACTCATTATTTCTTCTTCAGGCTACAAGGTGAACAACGATTTCGATAGCTACGATGAAGCGCAAAATATATCCGAGTCCGAGAATGGTGAAAGTAGTGATCTCGAAAGAGAAGATGTGCAAAGCGTGCTGCGAATCGAACCAGAAGTCGAGCTTAAATGGGTCAATTCTACTCGTAGTGACAAAAGCAAGCCGGTCTATGAAGGAGCACTCTTCTCATTCGATTCATATTCCATTTATTTATTTAATATTTATTTATTACCCGCAACAAATTTCAGAGAATTATCGTCTGTGGTGATGAAGGAATGATCCCTGCTTTCGCCCATATTAGAATGCTTTACGGGGATGGCACGTTCAAATGCTGTCCTTTACAAGATCGCCAAGGCTGGAGAGAAAAGAAGTTTTCACAAGTAATAGTCACTTTTTTACATCGTTTATCGCACGCAATACACTCATAATTTAGCTTTATGTGCTTGTTGCCGAAAGAGAAAGAACGGTCCAGGAAGAGAACGGGAGCGCAAAGGTCTACCGATTCTTTATTCCTATCTTTCATTGCCTGGTTCCCTCAATGGACAACGAAACGATGGGACGACTTTTCCAAATTATTCACCAGGTTGTTTAAGACATTAGTAAAATGCACTAAAATTTTGTGTAAAATAAGCCAAGTTTAGATTTGCCCAGAGTTAAACCCAGATCATTTCAAATCAGACTATGAGAGAGCCCAGATGAATGGAGCCAAGTCAGTTTTCCAAGACATCTTGTGCAAAGGGGACTCCTTCCATCTTATCCAGGCAATTACTGGCCGTTTAAAGAAGCTGAAGTTGTTACCGCTCTATGTGAAGGAACTGGAAATTTATGAGCAAGTGCGATTCATGATAGTTCCATTCTATGCCTGCGTTGCAAAAATTGCATCAAGATGTGTGATTCACTCGTTATCTGTTCAAAATTACTGACGGTCAAAATGGTGACGGTCAAAATAGTGACGGTCACATTCAAACGACGGTCAAAATGGCGACGGTCAAATTAGGCTGACGGTCAAAGTGGCAACGGTCACATTCAAACGACGGTCAAAATGGCGACGGTCAAATTAGGCTGACGGTCAAAGTGGCAAGGTCACATTCAAACGACGGTCAAAATGGCGACGGTCAAATTATGCTGACGGTCAAAGTGGCAACGGTCAAATTTAAATGACGGTCAATTTAAACGACGGTCAAATATAAACGACGGTCAAAATTCCTGACGGTCAAATTGGTGACGGTCAAAATGGTGACGGTCAAATTATGCTGACGGTCAAAATGGTGACGGTCAAACGGACTGTACCCACATATTGGTAATAAAACTTCTGGAAAACGAAACAAAAATGGATCTAAACTTTAAAAGGCACTCACTTGGTGATTATCTGACACGTCTTTCATCACCAAGCGAGTGCCTTTTATAGTTTAGATCTTTTTTTCTTCCGTTTTCCCAGAAGATTTATCACTAAAATGTAGCTGACATTAAGGACTACAGTTTAGTTATAAAACTTTTAAAAAATAAGAATAAGATTTAATCTAAAAATTGGTATAAAGAGGCTGGTGGTCAAAATTTGGCTAACGTCAATCTAGGTGGCGGCCAAAGTTGGCTGGCGGTCAATTTAGGGGGCGGTCCGTTTAGTGGCGGTCAAATTAATGGCGGTCAAAATATGCCGGTGGTAAATATGCTGGCGGTCAAACGTCCTGTACCCTGGACAATTGCAAAGCTGTGATATCCCTAGCCATAAATGTGCTTTGTTTTTAGATAGACTCGTTCCATAATTTGACTGTTCGACAATTCGTTTTTCGTACTTATGAGCTATATCGTATGGATTTTATGATCTTGATAATGAAAAAAACAATCGCTGGCTACTTTTTCTGAAATTTATAGATTCTGTTTGCAAGCATTACTAAATTTTCAGTTTAGTAATGCTTGCAAGTCTAAATAAATATGCATTAATCTGGTTTTGGTTCATGGATTCTAGATCAAGGCCATTTTGGTTCTAGGTATTGACAAACAGGAAAATAATAAGCGCTGAACTGTTCATTGCATTATTCCAAACACAATGCAACATCTATTGTTGTGTTAATTTAGTTGTGAGTAGCAAACAAGGTCAGTAGTGCAATATAATCTATTTGGTTTACTTTTTTAAAAAGTAGCTTTTCTCAATAAATTTGTTAAATTTACTGACCAAACTGGGTTTCAATGAATTATCTCGCATATGTGTTCGCTTTCTTTTCTTTTTTAATTATAGACGCTAAAGATATTGTGCTGTTTGCTTCAAGTGGTTGCTACAGCCACGACATTATGATGCGCCAAGTGGGCGAGCAATTTGATGGATTTAGCAACATTACTTGGATACAAGTTTTCATGTACAACTTTGGGTTCGAGCAACTGAAGAGACCCAGGCATTGGAGCACTGTTGGCTTCAATAGAGATAGTGCTAAAGGTGCAATTTCATTGCTGTTGATTTGAATATGTTTTTGAGATTTCTAAAAGTAGTAAAAACTCCAAATTTGGATATTTGAATTTTTTTGGTTAGATCTTGAACGCATGCAAACTCCATTTTTTGTCGAATTTACGCCCAACTTTCAAATTTTATTTTTTATGCGAAGACTATATAGATTTATTAACATTTAACAACTCTAAAATAACTTTCTGAAGTATTCCAGAATCTAGAATAATAAGAGATGGTGGTTCTTTACTCTGGGAAACCACCATTCCAGTCGATCACAACAATCCTTTAGACTATCGAGGTGCCGTCCTGTTTTTCCGTATCCTCCAGCAAAACCAATTAAATTGCCAAGACTTTCTCTACCTGCCCGCTTTTCAACACTTTCTACGTTTCAAACGCCCCTCTTTAGTGGTGGTGGACCACTTCCTGCAGGTTCTTTCAAACAATTTGATCCAAATTTACATATATAGTTGTAGGAATGCATGAGTATGTCGGCTGCTTTGCTCAACACCACAACAGTTCAATTCTCCAACTGGCCCATTTCGGACGGATATATAACCCCGCTTAATATCCAGCCCCTCCATCGGCCTATCCTAAGACTGGAACACTGTTCTCTAGCAAGAGGATGGATAAATTTGGAACTAGACTGGCCAATTCTCTGTTCCATGCCTTTATTGTGCTGGCTAGATGGCTTCAAAGTTTATTTATCAACGCGTTTTACGCCAAAGCTGGCTATGGATATGTGAGGGCATACAGGGGTTGGTAAATAGATTGATCACTAGAATGGTTTTAGATAGACATGACTGATGTAGAATCCAAGCATTTGCTTTATGCTGGTAGATCTGAACTACTGGCCGAGAGTGTCAGACCTATCAGTAATAGAATCAAGCATTTTGGATGTGATTATTGCAAGTAGGTAACAAGAAAAATTATATTTGAGAACCTCTTTTTAAGCTGTCTATAAAAGTTTTGGTTTCCGAGGTACCCTGAAGTTACGTTACCTATCCAATATTTTACCATTCCACCTGGTGGTCACAAATGGTTGGTGCGATATTTCGATGGAAAATGAGCCAAATTATTATAAAAACAAAAAAATCAATACTGACGGGGGGAGTAGGGAGCAGGGGAAGGAGTTGATGGTGTTAGGTTTCAGCAATCAATAAACTTTTCTGACGCAAGACTTGCACCTAATGCCCCTGGTTTCTCAACTAACTTGACTGCTTTTACAATTTTGGTATCCCTGTACGTCTCATTATTTCAGCAAAGATTATTATCATGCTATTTCAACGATTTTTCAGTTCTCCCGATGAATATTTGATAAAACAACCTAATTCACAATTCCAAGTGCACACTTTGGTCCACCAAAAGCTTAGAGATACCACAAAATCACCCCACATCTCTACTTTCTCAGATGCCAACATCAATCAAATCAAACTGTTACTGCCTGAGAGCCCCAAATTTTATTTTAGAAGACCCGATGCAAGCCTTCTTTGCTCCAATTTTTGTCGCAAATCTGCTTCTGGAATCACACCTTCAAAATCTTTTGCCACTATTAAAATCCATCCAATAATTGCTTCAAATACTACAATTCTAGAACAGCGTTACCTAGCTACTCAGCAAAACTTCCCAGATCTAGATTTAGATCTACTAGAGCACCACAAGTTCATCTTAGTTAGCTTTGGAAGCGTAGCGAAAGTGGAATTTATGCCTGAAGCACTGTTGGACATATTTCTGACTACTTTTGGAAATTCGTCCTTTGTAGTCTTGTGGCAGACTAATAGTCCAGCAGAAGTGATGCGGAAATGTTTGAAGGGAAGAAAAGTGGCTAAGAATGTTCATTTGATGCGCTGGGCACCGATAAAAGTGTTACTGGCACACAAGAACCTGCACTACTCTATTCTGCATGGAGGCATAAACACTGTCAACGAGGTTAATACTAATAATTGAAAAATTGCACCTTATGCACCCGAACCTCTGCCCGCATTCCCTTGAACATACAGAAAAATCGAAAAAATTTCTCGAGCTAGACGAAAGTAAGTCCAAAATACTTTTTCAGCCAAACGTTTCGATTTCCTCTAAATAAAATAGTATACACTGACAAGATATTGGCAAGAGAATGCAAAAAATTTCAATATTTCTATATAAAATTTTGACCCTAGTATAGAATACCCCAGTACCCATCTACCCAGCTTCAGTACCCATCTTTGAGTCTTTCCTAACATACGCTGGCGTACCCTTGCCTAAGCCTTAAGACTAAAAAATAACAATAATTTAAGAAAAAAATTTGTGTAAAAAAACAACAGGGGGACCAAGGCATATTTTTGAGCGTACCCTCGAACATATATAGAGTCAAATATTTTGCAGGTCTTGATGTTTGGAGTGCCTGTATTAGGTATTCCTTTGCAAGGAGATCAGCCTTCTAATCTTCAAAGACTTGTGGAACTAGGTGTAGGAGAGGTACTAGACATAAGAAGCATTTGGAGGGGTGAATTGACACTCAAAATGAGGAATTTGGAACACAAATACAAGCTGTTCAGTAAAAGGTTAAACATTTTTTGGCTATTTTTTTCTAATTTAACTAATTTAGAGCCAAAAAAATAGCCTCTATGGTAAATATGCATAGGAAAGAGCTGAGCACAAACCAAAGACAGACCACTCAAAAGTTCTGGCTGCACTGGGCCGAACGACACGGACGGAAGCTTAAATACGCTACATTCTTTCATTTGAGATTTAGAGGAATGGTAGAACACTTTTGTTTGCTTGAAATAGTCTCATTTTTAATGTTTTTAAGCGGTTTACTATGGATGTTAAACATTGAAAAATAAAATAATACATTTAATGATAAAAAACTTAACTCTTAATGAAAAAACGAGCAACGTATACGGTTGGGGTCACCGTTTACCCCAACTTTCTTTAGAATTTGTACCGGCTATTATAAGTAAGTTACTTAAAATTATTTTTGTTTGTAGTTATGAATATTAGTATCGATAAAAGGCTTAAGACTCCGATACTCGAACGGCCACTTAGCTCGAATGGACTCAGAATTTCATGATGATCATTTTCAGTGGCTCCCCTCATACTCCCGCGCAACACGAGTCACGCAACAAAATTTCATAGGGTTCTACAGGAACAATTTTTATTTTCGGTCGCAGACATCTTATACTTAAAATGACGGCTAGAATCTAGCAAACATTTTGGTAATAAAAAATTTTCATTCTGATATAAAAATGTTTTAGGAATAATCACATTGCCAAAATGTTTGCTAGATTCTAGCCGTCATTTTGAGTATAAGATGTCTGCGACCGAAAATAAAAATTGTTCCTGTAGAACCCTATGAAATTTTGTTGGGCGACTCGTGTTGCGCGGGAGTATGAGGGGAGCCAGTATGTACACCACGGGCGGTTTGAAAATTTATGGTCGGGTAAAACCGCCAATTCAAAAATTAGACATTTTCGAAAGTTTTCTAACGTGCAAGTGCATTTTTACAAGTCGTTTAAAGGGACATGCTCGCCGCCGATGGGAATATTTTGAAAGGCGGGTACTAGGTCAATTCAAAAAAGAATCATTTTGGAATTCAACTTTGTTGAATACCCTTTTTTATAAGTAATAGAAAACACTGGCACACATAAATAGCATCGGTGGTTTAGTGGGGAAGCGGCGGTGTACTGTGAAAGTCAGTCGTCCTATTTATACTCATTGTGCGGCTGAACGTATTTAATGTTTTTGGTCGGCCGTCCAACCGTCGTCCCAACATTTTTCTCTAACGGTCGGCCGTCCAATATACCGTAAAGCTAATAGAACGACATGCTCTATTTGAACGACATGCTCTAATAGAACCACAGGGGTCAAGGGGGATCGAAAAATAGAACGACATGCTCTAATTGAACAACATGCTAACAGAACCGGTACGTGACATTTCGATGCCGGGCCGTTTCGATGCCGGCCATTTCGATGCCGGCCGTTTCGATGCCGCACCAAACTGCTTTCGTTAAAAGAAAATAATTTTCTCTCGCAACGAGAAAATGTTTTTTGCTACCGGGCCTTTACTTTTGCTACGTGACAATCCCATCATGGGATCCCCATCTCATTTTCAAAAAAAGAAAAATTGCCAAGGAAAAGGCATGCAGCTATAAAGTAGCATTTGCAAAAGAGTGGCAGGAGTAAAATGAAACAGAAATATGAGGTTACTACCGTATTTCCTTTAATAAGCGCCCCGGGGCGCTTATTTTTCAAACCTCCAAAAATCGGAAAATTTGGAATTCGATTTCGAGATTTTTGGGTGCTCAACCAAAATCTTGAAAGTGGAATCGGTACAGCTCGTGGGAGTTAAGAAAATGCATCAAACAGCTTTGCAAAATATCGCTTCTACATTGATATCCAGATTCTCAAAGTCGAGAGGGGGCGCTTATTAGAGCGAGGGCGCTTATTAGAGGAAATACGGTAAGTACAAAATTTTATCGACAAACGGGAAGAAAAAGATAACCATAACATTTGACAACAGCTTATTGATCCATGATGAAATTATGGGCCAAGCCTCTCAAATACTCAAGAAGATTCTTTTGCCCAAATAGCCTCACCAATGCTAGAATTCGGATGTCCGCCTCTTGATAGATCCTTTTTTCTTTGGCGCTGGATGACCCATGATGCATTGCTCGTAGCTGTGGTCACTTAACTTAACTAATCCTAGGGGTGTACTAAAAACATTGGTGACTAACACCACCCTAAAAAATCATTTTCTCGATGCGATATAAAATTATTTTCTTTTAGCGGAACAAGTTTGTTGCGGCATCGAAATGGGCGGCATCGAAACGGGCGGCATCGAAACGGCCGCGGCATCGAAACGGCGCGGCATCGAAATGGGCGTGTCCGTAACAGAACGACACCCCCACACGGCTTTCCAAAACATATTTTTTAGATACACAAAAATGTATCTTTTTACTTTTAAATGATGAGCAAAAATGAGTTCTAGACTTAAAATATCTTCTAGTTTGCACAAATCACCAACTTTGTATAGAAGATCCCGCTACATTTTGGTAAATCAGACTGATCACTGAAAACACAAAGTTCTGTCTTTTCTTTACAAAAAAAGTTTTATGAAATTTTTCGCTTTGTATTTGACGTAAAATCTGGACTTTAGTTGGACTTGTAGTCAAATTTCTATAGAAAAAGTTGAAAATCTGATCTTTATGACCTATCTATACTTTTTGATTTCACGTCATATAAGCTATTAATAAAAAATACGCTAAAAATTTGAAAAATTGAACGTGTCCAAAACTGGGTTGAACTCGTGACTAATAGTCTTTTTTCCTACGTAAAATCGTATGACGAATAGCTTCACCACTGCGCGACCCAGCACGGGTCTAAAAGTAAAAATACATTTTCAGCCGTTTTGAAAAAGCCGTGTCCCAAAGAGGGAAGGGGGGGGGTCGAAAAATAGATAGACATGCTCTAATTGAATGACGACCCCCCCCCCAAGATGGGTCGAAAAATAGAACGACATGTCGTTCTATTAGAAGTTTTACGATATTGCCGTCTTGCTAAAATTTTCGCCGGCCGTCCACCGGCCGTCTGCCAAAAATTTTCATGCCGGCCGTCCACCGGCCGGCAAAAATAGTGAAAAACACATCAAATTTTAATTTAAGTCTTTATTAAAAATAATATGGCTCTATTCACCTTCACGGGCATTATTTATAGCTTGTGTCCCGTTGTTTTTTCTTCAAAAATGCCTTGGTCCTATCCTGTCTATTATGGTTATTGTAACATTGTGCTTATGGCAGAGGTGGGCAAAGATCAGATCAAGATCAGACCGGCATAATATTTTTTTTTCGTTAATTTTGTCGAATTTCACACTTTAAGTCAAAATTTCACGGCGAAACATTTTACACAGAGTTGTGAAAGATCAGATCGATTTAGATCAGATAAGTTCAGATAAGTTCAGTTCAGATCAGATCAGATCAGATCAGATCAGATCGGCATAATATTCTTTTTCGTTAATTTTGTCGAATTTCACACCTAAAGTCAAAATTTCACGGCGAAACGTATTTTCCACAGAGTTGCGGAAAGATCAGATCGGGTCAGATCGGGTCAGATCAGGTCAGATCGGCATAGTTTTTTCTTTAATTTTGTCAAATTTCACACTTTAAGTCAAAATTTTGCGGCTGAACGTATTTTACAGTCAAAAAGCAGGGTTTATTGTGTTTTTAATTACATATAAGTAGTAAGGAGCATCGTATTCCGGCCGTTTTTTTCACACCTCGACCCACCCGTCAATCATCCGACCTGTCAAATGACAGGTCGATGATTGATCTATGCCGACACCCTCCTCTGAACCATCGAAATCTTGCAGATATTACATCGAATATCTCAAATCATGATTCAAAGTACTTATTAGAAGTCATTCCCTAATCCGGTGATGATAAAATGCCTATCAGTATCAAAATCAAGTACTGTTTTCATTCCTTTAATGGATATGGCCAGCGCTCGCTCGTGAAAGAATCAAGTGGCTGCAGACTCGCTGAAGAAGAGAAGACGTCGTGGATCCGGTAAGCAAATTAGCCCCTTTCCTCGTTTACCGAAGTCGAGAAGTTGGCTGGCAGTACCGAGGCATGGAAGGGTTCGTCAACCGGAAGTGTCGTTGGTCGAGTGGAAGAACCGAAAAGGCGGTGTCGGTATGGGTGTGGACCGAAATAGTGTATGGTTTGGACCAGAATGGGAAGTGTTTGGCACCGAAAAACATTGTTCTTGTAATCCTGCTATGGCAGGAGTCTTAGTCATTCAATAGTTTTCTAAAAACCGAGACCCGAACCACAAGAAGAAACAACTAAAAAGCATGTTTTTGACATCATATACCGGAAAAAATAATCAGCGAGAAATCCTTATTTTCAAAACGAACAAAATTTTTGAAATTGTTTGAAGTGCAAGGCTTAGGAAATTTTTGAAGAAAACTCTTGTTCTTTGATTTAATTTAAGGCTAACATAGCCCTCTTAATATATTTGGGAAGCAAATGTTTTGTTTAGAGGTGTTATAAAAACATCAACGAAAATCAATTATCATTCGATTCAGCTGACCGTATTCGAAAATTTAAGAGCATGAAAAAATCTCGAAGTTATAATTAAGCAAACTTAGCGATTTTAATCGATTCATTTACGATTATATTCTTTCAATTTGTATGCATTCTCCGATTTTCGGTTTTTTTGTTTCAATCAAAAGGCTTTTCAAATCTAAGTCAATGACCCTTTAAATATCCTCATGTCTGGCAGTCATTTGGACAAGGAGGCCGCCAGCGAGCAGAACCAGCGGCCTCCTTGTTTACATACCTCTCCCATGCACTTCTATCTGCCAGTGCTTCAAACCGCCCTTTTTCTAAATCCCCATCTTCTACCTATACTGCGTCATTGCATATACATTCATTTGGCTGAGAGTTCTTTTACAAGTCTTATTCTCTATTTTATTTCCACAATTTTTGACTTTTTAATACTTTTCCAGTCTTCCTGATACTAGTTCCGATCTTGCTTTTTGTATTTATATATTCTATTATGAATTGAAATTTTCAATCCTTATTTTTTGCTTATAGTCATGAAAATAATTGTTTTTTAAATTAGGGATTTAAAAATATTTATGTTTTTTATTTTAAAAACATTTTTCATTTTCTAAAAGCTTATTCAAAAATAAGTTATTAGTTTCAATTTTTATATTGTGTATTATAAAAAAAAACTTTTTATCTATTTTAAAAAATAACTTTTTTATATTTTGAAAAATAACTTTTTTAATTATTTAAAAATTGGTTTTAATGTTTGATGTGTTAAATTAATTTTTAAATAATTAAAAACGTTATTTTTCAAAATATAAAAAGTTATTTTAAAATAGATAAAAAGCTTTTTTTTTATGATACACAAATATAAAAATTGAAACTAATAACTTATTTTTGAATAAGCTTTTAGAAAATGAAAAATGTTTTTAAAATAAAAAAACATAAATATTTTTCAAATCCCTAATTTAAAAAACAATTTTTCATGCCTATAAGCAAAAAATAAGGATTGAAATTTTCAATTTCATAATAGAATATATAAATACAAAAAGCAGGAACGAACTAGTATCAGGAAGACTGGAAAAAGTATTTAAAAGGTTGGAAAAATTAGGGGGGAGAGGGGTTGGAGTGACCAACCTGCACTTTTGAATGCGGTGTATGAAAGCCAATACCTTCTGTCTACAGTCACATTTGAGCGGCTTTTTGGTAATGTGGACAAAGAAACACTTATTTTGTTACAGGCGGCTCCTTGTCCACATTACCAAAAAGCCGTCCAAATGTGACTGGACGGCCAGATAGCCATTGCTTCAGTTAGTTTCAACTCCACCTTCTTATATCTGCTTGTAGCAAATTCGGAATGGATGTCCACTTTATTAATTTTGGCAACTGGCAATATTATGAGCGATCTAGATTTCGTATTTATTTTTCATTCAATAATCATTAACCTCACCGTTTCTTTTCCTATTCAAGATCTGTAGATTCTGGGTTTCTTATATTTGTCAATAGCGTTTGCATAACTTTTTTAGTATTGACATTTAGAATATGGTATTGAAAATTTTTTTTGATATTAATTGCAAAATTTTTAGCATTAGCTTTGACTCTAAACAACTTTTAATTTTTACTTTTCCAGTTATCTTTAGCTTCTGACTTCAAGTTAAATTCAAAAATTAATGAAAATTTAATTTTTTTTGATATTTTAAAATTTCTTATTTATTTGAAAAAGTTTTTTCATTTATTTGAAAATTTCTTACTTGATTGAAATTTTCAATAAAATATCAAATCTTTGTATATAGATTTAAAAAATCTTTTTTCAATAAAAAATAATTTTTTATTAAATATTAAAAATTTTAATTTTAAAACTCATAACAACAAGGCTTGAAATTAAAATCTTTAATATTTAATAAAAAATTATTTTTTATTGAAAAAAGATTTTTTAAATCTATATACAAAGATTTGATTTTTTATTGAAAAATTTCAATCAAGTAAGAAATTTTTCAAATAAATGAAAAAACTTTTTTCAAATAAATAAGAAAATTTTAAAATATCAAAAAAAAATTAAATTTTCATTAATTTTTGAATTTAACTTAAAGTCAGAAGCTAAAGATAACTGGAAAAGTAAAAATTAAAAGTTGTTTTGAGTAAAAGCTATTGTTAAAAATTTTGCAATTAATATCAAAAAGAATTTCAAAAGCAAATTCTAAATATTAATACTGAAAAAGTAGTTCGGAGGCTGGTCTTTAGTTTACGGGGTCTAAAATAGTAGCGGCATAGATCAATCATCCGACCTGTCACTTTGACAGGTCGGATGATTGACGGGTGGGTCGAGGTGTGAAAAAAACGGCCGGAATACGATGCTCCTTACTACTCATATATAATTACAATTTTTGTCGGTGGATTTTTCCTGCTGGAAAAACTTAACTTAAACAATACACGTTAGCACTCCTCACAGGCATTAGTTTGCTCTTTTAAAGCACCCCAGGGGTGGTATTCAGGTCGGTTAGTAGAGTCAGTAGATCAAGAGTTACTCTTGATCCTACTCGCACTTGAAACGGGTTGAGTAGAGTTTAGGATCATGAGTTACTCGTGATCCTACTCGCACGTCTGAAACGAGTTGAGTAGATCAAAAGTAACTCATGATCTTTGAACCTACTCGGCCCATCTGAAACACGTCGAGTAGATCACGAGTAACTCTTGATCCAAAACTCTACTAACCTACCTGAATACGACCCAGGTTACGTGTAAAAGTGGTTGGCTAGACCCCGCGTGATAGTCAAAATTTCCAAAAAAGAATCGATCTTTGAAAACCAAGGGTTATCGTGCCTATTAAGGAGAGAAGAATCACGATTATACGAATGGTTGTCCCTTGAGGAAATAATAATTTTTTTGAAAGGATTCTACATTTTGACCTTCAATTATTTATTTATCAAAATTTGACTATTACGCGGGGTCTAGCCAACTACAACCAGGGGTACTCTACAAGAATACACTATTTTTTATTATCTTTCGTCCTCAGAATCACAACTTGAATACTTTCCTTGTTAGTGATTGCTCCAACCTACTCATTTCACCCTCGGTAAATCTCCACTTTCACACAAGCTACAAAACCCCTGTTACAGATTTTTTTGAACATACAGTCGAAACCCCATTAACATACTCCCCAATTAACATACGCTCTCCCATTAACATACGGCTGGCTAAGCTTTGGTTGGTTTCTTCGAAGATGAGGCAAAATTACCTCCCCCATTAACATACACTCCCATTAACATACACCTCTCATTAATGTAAGGATTGTTGCGTTCAATCCAACGACATTTCCAGTCGAGACAATAGGTTTCCCAAAGATACCTATTGCAGCCTTTAAATAGTTCCAGATTTCAATAAGTTAATACAAATCCAGATTTGTCTTGTCCAGATTTAGTCGATAGAACGGGTCTAGTTTCAAAGTTATTATTCTATTTGTGGATCTTGATTTTTGAAGCTTGCTCTATCCGATGTCTGAGGTTAGTAAGATTAAAATTGATAGTTTTGGTACGCACTCAGTTGAGATCACTCCTGACAATAAGCCGTCCCGTTCCAGTACATTATTTGACTTTGGCCTCCAAGTCAATACTCCAGTTATTGATTCAGTTGAAAAGACTAAGTCTATTAAATCCAGTCTTGCGCGCTCAGAGGAAATTATCCCTGACAATAAGTCGCTCGTCTCCAGTTCAGTTATTCAGGAATTACTGATGGCTACTTCTAGATTGAAGGGTCCAGAATTTGATAATGCAGTATCCAATCTGCCAGCTTTATTAAAGGTTCTCTCTTTCCAGTCTAATCCAGTTAAAGAGAGTCCAGTTGCAAAGACACATAGCTCGTACTATGAAGATCTCTGCCTTATAGATTTCTCTAGTCCAGTGATAAAGGACGTTCCAGATTTATATTCTCCAGAACTTAAGGTGTCTCCCTTGAGGCGCCCTCTTTATTTCCAGATTTGCATGATAGATCAACTCTGCCTGGATCTTCCGAAATGTGCGAAATGGCTCATCGGATTCCCTCCGCATGGTTTCGTTCTCCGCCTCCAGTCTGCGCTCCCACTTGCAATACGAAGAGGATGATGTTCAAGCTCCAGCTGTGGCTTCTTTGGTTGGCACCTCAAGTGCATGGAATGGCTGCAGACGACTTACTCAGACTCCGATGGTGAGGAAGCAGAAGAAGTTCCAGTATCTAGTTCTCATATTATTAATGCTCCAGTCTGTACTCCCATTCTCTGTACTCCATGGTGTACCAATAAAGATACCCAGTCTATTGAGTCTTCACTCCTCTTGGTTAGTGGTAGCCCTCGGGCCACCACAAATACCCAATTGTTTACTTTAATATACGGCCAGACTCGGTCCTGTTCTAACAATTGGCTCTCCCATTAACATACGGTCGATCGTTTTTTCGAATTTTTTCGAATAAACCCCTGTTTCTACAAAAACAATTTTACAAATCTCATTTTTTATGAAATTTCAAAAAAGCTTGGGGATCAAGGCAGAGTTTTTTAATTTTGATAAAAAAGAATTGCCTTGGTCCCCAAGCTGTTCTAAATTTGATATATAAAAATTGCCTTAGTCTCCCAAGCAGCTTTAACTGAGGGGTGTGTTTCGGGGTGTGTCTCTCTCATTAACATACTCCCCATTAACATTCACCTCGCATTAACATATGGCAAGTCCGGTCCAAGGGCGTATGTTAATGGGAGTTTTGACTGTAAGAGTGTTGAGATATGGCCTTTTGAAAAAATGGGTGTCCTCTAATTTGGTATCCTCATGGGTACCCTAAATGGATATCCTCGATAATCCGAAATTTTGAAAATACGGCTGAAAGTAATTGAAAATCAGCGAACTTGTGCAAAATCATGTGCTGAACATGGTTTGATAATACTAAAACAGCAATTTCACTTACCGGAACTCAAGTCTGGATTATTTCATACCCCGTGAAGTATCCAGGTGATACTCATATTTTTGTATCTAGGTGAAGTTACTCAGGTGTTGGTACACAGGAATGCCTCGGTATCGGTATCTAGGTGAAACTGCCTGCGCAATACAGTCTAACCTCGATATAACGAACCCTCGATACAACGAAACCCTTGATATACGAACCCCTCGGATCAATTTGGTTGGATTTGACTAAAACATAATCCAGTTTACCCTTGATATAACGAAACCTTCGATATAACAATATTTTTTCAAAATTTGCATAGAAAAGTGTCAATGTAAAGAAACTTTCGAACTAAAGAGTGAGAGCACATTAGAAAGGGCGGTAATTAGAGAAAATATCGCATTGATGATAGAACGACATGCATTTACTTGCGCAATATTAGGCGAATGTAGTAAAACCTCGATACAACGAACCCTTTATTTAGTTTTAGTTAAATTACCTCGATATAACGAACCCTCAATATAACGAACATTTTTTCCGTCCCCCAGAGGGTTCGTTATATCGAGGGTTCGACTGTAGTAGCCAAGGTATTGGTACCCAATGCTCAGGTGTTTTAAGACAATGGAGATAACTGGCTATGAATGGATACTTCTGGTCAATAGATACCCCGGCTGATAGATGGAAATAAGGAAGTTAAATGTTTTGGTCCAATGAATCCATGTGAGAGCTAAAGTAGTAAATCTGCATGTTTACCCGGGCGAAATTTTTTTTCTTATGTTTCTGCTTCAAAATCTTTTTCGTGCACTATTCCGATACAGTCGACGCTCGATATAACGAACCCCCTGGGGACCAGCCGCAGGGGTTCGTTATATCGAGCGTACGTTAAATCGAACGCCCTTGACAAAAAAATTTAGGGGTTCGTTGTAGCGAGAGTTTATCCTAACAACTACATTTTTTACAAATATACAACACTAAAAAGTACATGAATAAGCTGGAAGGAAACAGGACTTTTTTTCTCTTAATAGGTTCTTTGGCTGTAATTATAGTCGTGTTGAGGGGTCAACATTTTAGGCGTCAATATTCTTGAAAAGTACTAAAATGAATTTTTTTAGGAGAAGGTGCCAAATCTTATAAGTGTGACCTCCCATTAATTTTTTGAGCTCTACAAGATGGCATTAGCAGAAATTCGAGATCTTGTCTCTGCAAAGTTTTGGCAAATGTTGACCCCTATGTTGACCCCTGTTGACCCTTCAACATTTTTTACAGACCGATTTTATACGTCAAAGTTTCATAATTCACTCGCAAAAACTGCCTACAGTAGCGGAAAAAAGTGATGAAAACCACTGTTTTTGCCTTATTTTTAGCCTTTTTTGTCTTGTCGAAATTCAACGTCCGTTTCTCAGCGCTGTATTTTTCTAAAAAAGCAGTCAACATGTCATTGTGTAAAAAAATCAAAGAGCTTTCGAATGGTGCATTGAATGTTATCTTTTCATCAACATTTTTTGAGAAAAGCTATTATTTATGTGTCTAAACAGTCATTTTCGTTGGATTTTCCTTTATTTTGACTAGAAATCGACGCTTTTATCTTGATGGTCATAATTTTTCCTAGAATAATATAAATTAAGTTTGACATTCCAAATTGTAGCTGAGAAACAGGGCTTACGAATAAACATTTAAAATTGGCCATAGACATAAAATGACGATGAAACATCAATAGAAACGGATTTGAGTCATCACTTTTTTCCGCCTCAAAATTTGAGTGCATTTTGAAAAACAATTAAAAAGTTTCTGATTCCTTATCATACATATATGTATTTGTACTCAAAATATAGCTGAGATTCCGGCCATCATTCTTGCTTATATATGTTAAATCAAAGAAGCACGTAGTTGGGAGATATGAAGCAAAATACCCAAAACTTATGCTTGAGTCATCACTTTTTTTCCGCTACTGTATATTTCGCGTACAGCTCAAAAAATGGAAAAGGATAATAAATATTAAAATAAACAAATAATAAGAAAATCATTTACATTTTTGAATTCAATAAAATGTTGACCCTAAATGTTGAATCCGACTATAATCACGGCCTTTCACAAAGAAATAATTATGCTAATCGCACTTCCGAACGATTGCTGGGTCAACATAATGCCTTTCTGTTTTCTGAAAAAAAATGACGCGGCGCATCTTGCTAACAGAACTCATGATCTATTTGTAAAACGTGAAAAATGCATAATAGGACACAAAGCTAGAAACAAAATGACTTTGGTGGTTCCGATTCATAGTCTGAAGGCTCCTAGATGGCTACTAAGTCCAACTACATGTGATCAAGCAGGAATCGCGTTTTATACATAAAATATTCTCGCGAGAATAATTTATTTACAATAAATATAATGGCTAAACTATACTTTAGTGCGGTTGCTCAAACACGCGTTTTAAGTATTTTTTTCGACGTAATTCAATGTGAAACGTTCAAAAACATGTTTTAAGGTGTGGGAAAAACCAAAAACCGAAAAAAAAAAATTTTCGTGTTTTTTTGGTTTTTGCCTTGGGGGACCAAGGCAAATTTTTAAATTTTGATAAGATAAGCTATTTATGATAAGACAAAGACTTCTAACTGTCCTTTTTTATTATTTTTGTTTGCTACTCTTGTTTTTTTCTTGCTGCTTTCTGTCATCTTAACCCTTGTGCTTATTTTACCTGAATTTAGTTGAAAGAAAGAAAGTCGACAGAACTGAAGAATTTTTCCGCTTAGCCGGGCTTTATTACAATCCAGCCCCCAATGTGCCAACTACACCTGATTATGAAGAAGATGAACAAGACATCATCGAAGAGGCGGAATTTGATTAAATACTGTTTTTTGAAAAATGTATGATCAACTATTGAATAAAAATGAATGAACCAAAAATGAAATATAAACATGCTTTGATTTGCAGGGCCTACTGCATAAAAAAGTATTATGCGTGTTATATATGCATAATTTGCTTATCGAGTGTTTGGTTTCTAGGGTGCGCTTGTGTGCGCATCTCAACTCCAAGCCCCAAGCCCCTACGCCCCCGGAGGGGGCGTAGGGGGCTTGAGAGTTAGAGATGCGCACACTAGCTCACCCTAGAAATGAATCCGAGAATAAAAACATGTAATATGCACAATATTTTTGCCTTGTCCGGAAATCGAACACTGTGAAAAAGACCGAAAAATACCAATTTTAGACCAAAAAATGAAAATTTTCGAAAAATTTTTTTTTTCGGTTTTTGGTTTTTCCCACACCTAAAAACATGTTTTTTGAACGTTTCACATTGAATTACGTCGAAAAAAATACTTAAAACGCGTTTTTACCCGTTCCTACCCCTGTTTCAAGATGACTTTTCAGTACTTTTCTCTAACAGTTATAATTGTTTTCTACTCTGGTATTGCTTGTTACCATACTAAATCCGTTTACTACTTTTGTGAATCACTGTTTCTGTGCTTTGCAATAAAATTAAATTGCTTTTAATATTGATTGCTGACTTTGCAAAAAAACATAACCCTGGGGCCGTATGCATTGGCAGCTAGGATTGAGGATAGGATTAATCCTATCCTCAATCCTAGCTGCCAATGCATACGGATCGGATTGGAGATAGGATTAATCCTATCCTTAATCCTATCCGTCCTAATGCATACGGATCGGCTTGGATTCTAGATCGGATAATTTCTAATGTCGAGAGCTCTACTCCGGCAGCTGACAGCGACTTTTTAAAAGGTCAAATAAAGTTGTCGTTTTAGCGGCATTTACCTTATTAGAGAATTTACGGTATGCTAATTACATGCGTAGACTTCATTTAAGCTTTATATCTCGACCACCATACACCAACAGCAAACATTTTTATGTATCAAACTGAAAATGCACTGAAATTATCCGATCTAGAATCCAATCCGTCCTAATGCATACGGATCGGCTTGAGGATAGGATTAATCCTATCCTCAATCCTAGCTGCCAATGCATACGGATCGGATTGGAGATAGGATTAATCCTATCCTTAATCCTATCCGTCCTAATGCATACGGATCGGCTTGGATTCTAGATCGGATAATTTCTAATGTCGAGAGCTCTACTCCGGCAGCTGACAGCGACTTTTTAAAAGGTCAAATAAAGTTGTCGTTTTAGCGGCATTTACCTTATTAGAGAATTTACGGTATGCTAATTACATGCGTAGACTTCATTTAAGCTTTATATCTCGACCACCATACACCAACAGCAAACATTTTTATGTATCAAACTGAAAATGCACTGAAATTATCCGATCTAGAATCCAATCCGTCCTAATGCATACGGATCGGCTTGAGGATAGGATTAATCCTATCCTCAATCCTAGCTGCCAATGCATACGGCCCCTGTTCTTTCCAATTATCGTCCCGCCCTCTAATACGGATCAGGACGAGGTTGCAGTATAGAACCCCCCCCCCCCCAGACAGGGAGTAATCAGATCGGGGAGATAACTTTATATTCGTGTTTCTCGACCCCGATTTCATGTGAAAGCCGGCTGTTTTTTGATTCTGAGAAAAATAAGCACCCTAGAAATGAATCCGAGAATAAAAACATGTAATATGCACAATATTTTTGCCTTGTCCGGAAATCGAACACTGTGAAAAAGACCGAAAAATACCAATTTTAGACCAAAAAATGAAAATTTTCGAAAATTTTTTTTTTCGGTTTTTGGTTTTTCCCACACCTAAAAACATGTTTTTGAACGTTTCACATTGAATTACGTCGAAAAAAATACTTAAAACGCGTTTTTACCCGTTCCTACCCCTGTTTCAAGATGACTTTTCAGTACTTTTCTCTAACAGTTATAATTGTTTTCTACTCTGGTATTGCTTGTTACCATACTAAATCCGTTTACTACTTTTGTGAATCACTGTTTCTGTGCTTTGCAATAAAATTAAATTTGCTTTTAATATTGATTGCTGACTTTGCAAAAAAACATAACCCTGGGGCCGTATGCATTGGCAGCTAGGATTGAGGATAGGATTAATCCTATCCTCAATCCTAGCTGCCAATGCATACGGATCGGATTGGAGATAGGATTAATCCTATCCTTAATCCTATCCGTCCTAATGCATACGGATCGGCTTGGATTCTAGATCGGATAATTTCTAATGTCGAGAGCTCTACTCCGGCAGCTGACAGCGACTTTTTAAAAGGTCAAATAAAGTTGTCGTTTTAGCGGCATTTACCTTATTAGAGAATTTACGGTATGCTAATTACATGCGTAGACTTCATTTAAGCTTTATATCTCGACCACCATACACAAGCAAACATTTTTATGTATCAAACTGAAAATGCACTGAAATTATCCGATCTAGAATCCAATCCGTCCTAATGCATACGGATCGGCTTGAGGATAGGATTAATCCTATCCTCAATCCTAGCTGCCAATGCATACGGATCGGATTGGAGATAGGATTAATCCTATCCTTAATCCTATCCGTCCTAATGCATACGGATCGGCTTGGATTCTAGATCGGATAATTTCTAATGTCGAGAGCTCTACTCCGGCAGCTGACAGCGACTTTTAAAAGGTCAAATAAAGTTGTCGTTTTAGCGGCATTTACCTTATTAGAGAATTTACGGTATGCTAATTACATGCGTAGACTTCATTTAAGCTTTATATCTCGACCACCATACACCAACAGCAAACATTTTTATGTATCAAACTGAAAATGCACTGAAATTATCCGATCTAGAATCCAATCCGTCCTAATGCATACGGATCGGCTTGAGGATAGGATTAATCCTATCCTCAATCCTAGCTGCCAATGCATACGGCCCCTGTTCTTTCCAATTATCGTCCCGCCCTCTAATACGGATCAGGACGAGGTTGCAGTATAGAACCCCCCCCCAGACAGGGAGTAATCAGATCGGGGAGATAACTTCATATTCGTGTTTCTCGACCCCGATTTCATGTGAAAGCCGGCTGTTTTTTGATTCTGAGAAAAAAAATTTTTGAACCACAGGGGGGTGTCATGGTTTTTTAGTCAAAATTTGAAAAATCTGTTGAAAAAAGTTAAAATTTATGTAAAAATAACATTGTAAAAATTAGAGCTAGCATCCGGGATTTCGGGATTTTACTTTCGAACGCTTTTTCGACCCACTTTTCAACAAACATGGATAACTGAAAAATCCACAACATGTAGCTACTTTTTGTTTATCTAACTGTTGAATGTTATGTTGAAATTTTGGACGTGCAACCGTGAATCCCGAAATCCCGGAAACAGGATCCTGTTAACGCAGGGCTGCCATATGTCTTTTTTAAAAAGATTTGTCCTTTTTAGGAATTCTAAATCTTTTATTTTTCGCTTCAAAATGGCAATACCGTATTTCCTCTAATAAGCGCCCCGGGGCGCCTATTTTTTAAACCCCCGGAAATTGGAAAATTTGGAATTCGATTTCGAGATTTTTGGGTGCTCAACCAAAATCTAAAAAGCGGAATTGGCAGAGCTCGTGGGAGTTAAGAAAACGTATCAAACAGCTTTGCAAAATATTGCTTCTACACTGAGATCCAGACCCTCAAAGTCGAGGGGGCGGGGGGAGGGGGGGAGGCTGCGCTTTTTTTAAGAAATACGGTAAGCACTAGATAAAATGCACTTTTTCTTCAAAAATTTCGAGATGGCAGCCCTGCGTTAACGGGATTTCAAGATTCAGGCTCGCAGATCCGAAATTTTCAAATAAAATTCAAAAAGTAAAAAAGCCAATCGATAGAGAAAAAGTAGCTACAAGTTGTGAAATATTTAGCTAATTATATCCGTTCAAAGTGGGTCAAAAATGCGTTTGAAAAAAATCCCGAAATTCAGGATTCCAGCTCTAGTAAAAGTATCTTTTAATTTTGCTGCAATAAAAGAGCAGCATCCACTAAAGTTTCGTAGCTCTTTCCATCTACGCTGATTTTTCCTCGGCTTGTAACAGTGCCATTAAACCTCTGTCCGTTTTTCAACACCAAAGTAAATTTGTCTTTTTTGTTCTTATAAATGCACCGCGATTTGTGGGTGGACTTTTTATTCGCTGTTTTGTTCCATGTCAAGCTGAATCTCTTGCACATTTTTAGAACCTTCTTATCAAATATCTTCTTTTTTATCTGCTCTAAATATGGGTTTGGGGTACAGTCCAGTCTCGATATGACACCACTCAAGTTCGTTCGAACTTACGGGTCGACACTTTTTTCAGCCCGATTTCAGATTTTTGAAAGTGGTGGTTTCATATCGAAAGCCACAAGGCTTACTGGCCATAGTTCCGCCTTTTTCCGACATGACCGCCAAATTGAAAGTGTTGTGATTTACGGGACTAGATTGAAGAATCATGTTCGGCAAAAGATGTCAAAATCGGTGTAAAAAAGTGTTGTACCGTAGGCGAGAACGAACTTTAGGAGGTGGTGATATATTGAGAGTGGCCTTTAGTGAATGCGCATACCCACGCGTTCAAAATTTGTCCTCGCTAATTCGTAATTATTGTCATTGGATTTCTGTATGAATTTTTCTTGTGCACTTGGGGAGCCCCTTTTTTGGTAAACTGTAAATAGGGTTTAAACGTCTCCTAAGTTATTTTATACGCTAGAAACGATAAAAAAGTTGTTTCCTAACAATTTACGCATTAAAAAGTGAAGTTCTCAAAAAAAATTATTTACCAAAGATTGACCAACTACCTTGGTCCCCCAAGGTAATTAAACCAAAAAGGGTACTTATATATCTTAAAAAAGCCAAAAAAATGGAATTTGAACAAAGTTTTGTTAGCTGGGGCCTACCGCACAAAAAAACTCTGGTATGCATATTGTTTTTATGCATCCAGAGTTGCTCCGAGTGATTGGTATTTAAGGTATGTGGGTGTGCGCATCTCAACCCCAAGCAACCAAGCCGCCTGCGCCCCTTCATAATCACAGTGTTACAATAACCATAATGAACAATGGGGACCAAGGCATAATAGTTGAAAAATCAACAGGGGGACCAAGGCGAAAAATGGAAACGGATTCTCCAGTAGAACCGAATAATAGATAATAGTTTTTATGTAGTAAACTGTCATTTAGCAGTTTTACGGAAACTCGATAAATGCCCTAAAAACGAAATTTCACTACCGTCACACTATCTTTAGATTGGTTGAATTAGTACATAAAACACGTTTTGGGATCTGAAAAGCACAAAAAGTTTTAAATTAAAAATTTAAAAAAAGTGGCGGAAATGAGGTTGGCGGAAATAAGGTTGGCGGCAATGAGTTTGGCGGAAATAAGTTGGCGGAAATGATTTTGGCGGAAATGATTTTGGCGGAAATAAGGGTGAACCCTAAAGCACAGTTCTAACTGTTTTGAGAAAACTGCAGTACTGTTTTTAAAACAGTAGTACAGTTTTACTACCATTTTAAACTGTACTACAATTTTGAAACTGTAGCACAGTTTTTACAGTGTATTACAGTTCTAAACTGTACTAAAATTTTTGCAACTGTAGTACAGTTTTTCGACATTAGTGACATCACTGATTTCAGGTATAATTTTGTTATAAACTCAATCAAAAAATCCGTTCAGAAAACCAATGATTAGTGAATTTTTTTTTTGAATTGGCGGGCGAAAATTTTGAACGCACATACATGCTCTTTAAAACGATTTTTATTTTGTTTTGTAATATTCCTACCTCTCTTAGTGCACACCAATTTATACATGGATTCTTGATTTGCTGGTTCATCGCATTTCAAAGCGATTCTTTCACACATTTTATTGAATGCTATTTTATCGACTTCTTGCTCCTCTAACCTGGGCAGATATGGTAGTCCGGTAGCAAGACCTTGTTTCTTTGCCACTTCCATCACCTCTAATATCTGCTGCAGCAAATTTTTTTGCGAAATTTCACCTACATCGTGACTTTTAAAAAGTCGAGCCACGTTCTCCACTCCGAACCTGCCATTGCTTAAGCCCTGACCACTGAAAAAGTGGGAATTGAAAGCTGAATCGCCAACAGCCACTACTATTGCCGAAGTTCCGGTCACACTAAACATCTTGACTGGTTTTTTCACAGTGTAATTGACCAGTCGAAATGCAGTTGCATTCACTGCTTCTGGGTCAAAGTTGAGTTTTTCCGGCACTATTTTATCAGTTTCGGTATTGACTAGGTCGATCAACCGCTTTTCTTTTTGACTAATAAACATATTTGCAACAGCCGCAAACCATTTCTTTTTCAGCTGATTGCTGAATTTATCATAAGTTTGGCGCTTTTTCTCATCCTTTTCTAGCTTCTTTTGCTGATCCAGTTCGTCCAACAGTTGGTATAAAGCATCGTTGAAAATACCGCCGACGTATAAAAAGGTGGCTGTCTCTCGAGCAAACAAGGCTAGAATCAGTTAACCATAAAAAATTATACGCCTCTGAGGGATAGATAGTCTTTCAAGAAATTTCGACCAGATCTTGGTCGAAATTTAATTGAACACTCCAACTCCGGTACTTGACTTTGGGATTCCTGGCGCAGAATTTCACGCTGAACACGATAGTGTTATTGGTTTGAACATTTTTCTTAATTTTTTTTGTTAGAGCCATATGAAAGTTTCAAGTTTTTCAAATTTTGTCTTGGCACGAAAGTACGAAAAACCGTGGTTATTTTTTATATGTTTAATGTTTTCATGATTTGTAAAATGTTTATTGTAGAAGAACACTTAATTTGTCTATATATCATAAAAATTATGGTGCCGGGAAACTCCAAATACTGCAACTAAGTCTTTGACGAGGACTCATTTCAAAACAACCATAGTTTTTTACACTTCCGAGACTGAGTGTGCATAGTAAGTGGTTTTGTAGAGAAATTCATGAAGAATTTAAATCTACAAAAAAGGTAGGAGGGGAGAATAATATTGTTATTCTCTGAAAAGTTATGGCCTCTGTAAGATAGGACATCTTTGAAAAACTATCATTTGCGCTCACTGCAGTGAAAACTGTAAATTTCTAAATTTCGACACCGGATTCGTGTTCAACATCGTCGGTTTGCATGTGAAAATAATATCAAAAATAATAATTTAACGATAAAAAATCATAAAATTTCAATATTTGAATAATTTTGGCCTTAAAAAATTTTAAATCTAACAGTCATTTTTGAATTTCAAAAGAAATTTCACATGCGAACCGTCCATGCTTAACACGAATCTGGAGTCGAAATTAAAAATCAATAGTTTTCAGTGTAGTGAACGCAAATAAAAGTTTTTTAAAGCTGACCTACCTTACAGAGGCTATAACTTTTCAGAGAATAACAATTTTATAATTTTTTTTTGCAGATTCATAATTTTCACGAATTTCTTTACAAAACTATTAAATATTTACACTCAGTCTCGGAAGTGTAAAAAAAATATGGCTGTTTTAAAATGAGTGCTCATCAAAGACTTACGTTGTAGTATTCGGAGTTTCTCAGCACTATAATTTTCATGATACTTAGACATATAAAATGTCAATAGATAGCCCTGATTCAGTTCTACATTGAACATTTTACAAATCACGAAAACATTAGACATACAAAAAGTTACCACAGTTTTTCGTATTTTCGTGCCAAGACAAAAATGAAAAACTTGAAACTTTCAGATGGCTCCAGCAAAAAATTTTAATGGCTCTAGCAAAAAACCAATAACACCATTGTGTTCAGCATGAAATTCTGAGCCAGGAATCTCAAAAGTCACGCACCAGGATCGTAGTGTTAACTCTAAAATGCTAAAGGTAGGCATTTTTTGCCCAAATATTATCTTCACTGTTTTTGTAAGTATACCTTAACAACCTTTTATCGATTTTCGAGGTGATAAGAAAGCTGATGTGGTAGCAACGTTTCCAATAATGACAGTGACACTGACATCACTGACATGTCACTGTAAGTGTCACTGTCATTGTGACAAGTGTCACTGTCACAATGACAGTGACACTTACATGTCACTTACATGTCAGTGATGTCAGTGTCACTGTCACTACTGGAAACCCTGTGTGGTAGTCTATACCTCGGTACTCAGGGCATTTATACTTATCTTAGACATATTTCGAGCAAGACTCTTGATTAAAAATGCATTCAGTATCTTACCCAGCTTCAGCAAAAATCACCCAAAAATGACCATAAAATACCGTAAAGGGTGAAATGGGGGTTATTGCTACATCCACTGTCCGTATCTGGTCCCACGTGGAAATTGTTTAAACTCAAATTCAAACACATTTGAAGGTTTCTGGTTCAAATTTTTTGGCACCACAGTTTATTTTTTCACCTTTTATTTACGGGTATGGTATCGAAATTATCTTTAGGCTCTGGGGAGGACAAAAAACATCAGCGCAGGGGTGCACAACCATTCGAGCTGGGATACAGCCTAAATCTAGGTGAACACAAGTAATGTTTTTTCAACCTTCCATGCCTTTTCTTTGTTAGGTCAACTTTGTAATCCAGTTTCTAAAGCGATTATAATAAAAAAAACTTCCACCACAGCCCCTTATAATTCAAAAACCTAATCACTTTCAAATAAACAAAACGCCAAGCAATTCCAAAAAAATATTTTGCAAATGTGATTTTTTTAAATCTGTGGATTATAATATGTGAAATGTTGTTGAAACTAGGAAAAGTTCACTCGATTTGATCTCGACATTAACGCTTAGTTCCCTTTCGATGAAAGGGAACTTTACTTTCTTTCTATAGTTTTAAAAATTTGCCATTTCCGGCTTATAAGGCAAGAATATGCTTTTGAACAACCCTCACTGTCTCGAATAACATTTATTCCTATAACAACAACCAAATTTCACAAAATTTATGTAGAACAACAGCGGGAAGAAAGAGAATAATTGGGTATTTCTTGATACCGGCAGAGCAACCACTTCAATTCGACAGACCCTTTGCCCAGGGAAAGACATCAGCAGCAGAGTAGGGGAATCACGGCCAGCAAAGTAGTTCTCGGAGCCATCACCAAGGCTTTCCTCGCATCTATTTGCCCAGATTCCATTTTGAGCACGCAGACGAGTGGCTGAGAACGAATTCTCTCAAACATTGAACATGTGAAAACGGTGAAAATGAACGAATGAAAACTAACTTTCAGATCAACGACTATAAGTCTTATTGGTTTGCTTTCCTTCCCAATACCAGACACTTGGTTCTTTAGCTCAAATTGGTGATAAAACGACGAGTGATGTATTCGCGTTTAGCAGCAGTGTTGTACAACGCTAAAACAGAAAAATAAAATGTGCCTGTAGAACTAGAGAAGACTAAACATTGGTGCCACGTTGCTTCCATAGATTTGATTGTCATTGGCTCTTTTTGCACCACAGTAGCACGTCTCGTTTGCACCATTGAACCACCTGAAAATACGAAACTGTAATCTGAAATACACGACAGGAAAAAAGTGCAAAACCACAGACTTTTTCATATGATCTATAAACCGAAATGTAGCCTAAATATTCAGCTCCAAGAAGAGTTGAACCGATTTTCGTAAATTTGAATTTTTAGAAACCAGAGATTCATTAAAGCAGACAACTGGCATTTTTTTGAGTAAAAACAGGTGTTTTTGCGTTTTCTGTCTAACTTTTGCATAAAACACCCTAAATTTGCAATGTTTGCATACTTCTTGGGCATCAAAATGCAGCAAATTTACTCCTCTATCGGGCCTCAGCCTCCTTTTTGAGGTTTTCGATAATAGGTCGAAATGTCAGGACCGTAACAGTGGCAGAAGGAGGGTAATATATTTAGCATATTTTCTGAAAACACGATTGACATCTCTAAAATTTGCGTGTTTCCGGGGTGAGTGATAGCTTATTTCAATGCCCTGGATGTGAGGAAACTATTTCAAATAAGTCCACACTGACAAAATAAAAATAAAATCAGTTACAAACCTCGGGTTACATGTATCAAAATATCAGTGAATTTTCAAATTTTTTCAATTTGGCGCAAAAATCGTAAAGTGATCATATTTTCGAATTTTAAGGGCTGTGCTACCGGGTTCTCTGTGCAGTTCTAAGTATAGGAAATCAATATCATCCTTTGAGAAATCAACAGCATAAAAAAGCTATATAATTTTTAGTTTATTTGATTTCGAAGGTGATTCGCATTAGATCGGAAAATTCAGGCAGTTACTGATGAAAAAAATCAATTTTAGATATGATTCCGATCAATAAATTAGCAATTTTTACCCTTAGGACACATGGCATTTGACTCAATATGAAAAATTAATGAAGTCGGTGGCCAGAGGGATTAAAGGCATCAACCTTCAAATGTGTTTTTATTTGAATCCAAATGAAATCCATGCGAGACCAGATACGGACAGTAGATGCACCCCTTTTTTAAACCCCTTTTTTAAAATAATAACAATGGCCTTCTATTTCTGAAAGGTTCAAATTCGTTTTTTTGACATGGAAGGCCGAGATAAGGAGGCCTTTTTTTTGTTGATTTTTAGGTATTTCAGGGGCATTTTTGGGTGATTTATCACATTGATTTATCACACTTCTAGCCTTCTATCCCTCATAAGCGGGAAGTCATTTTTGACAAAATCAAAATTTGCTATTGAAAAACTTTAAAGTGCTTCTCAAACGCTTCTTTCATTTTGTTTCGCAGAAAAAATTAGCTTAGAAAGGTAATTTTGGGTCATTTTTGGCTAAAATTAAGTTGCGCCCTCACAATACTTATTTAAGCCCTCAAATTTTTATATGAACCGGGTAGCTGTTATGGGGGTGGTAAAACCGAGCAGCGCCAACAGTTTTATTTGCACTTTGATCACTTGCGCTTGCATTTTGATCAAAAAATTTGAGGGTGCAACAAAGCATTCTGACGGCGCAATTCACCTATAGCTGTCAGTTTTCAAAGAATCAGAGAATAGTGAGAAATAGAGTTGTCGAAATAACCGTCTATTTATTTTTCGGCCATTTAGCTGGCTGAATAGCCGGAAATCGGCTATTTATGAAAAAAAAAATTGCTCTAGATATGGAAAATTTAGCGAAGCAGTATCCAACGACAATTTTTTTTCCACGGCTATCTTGCTCTTCTTTGCGATCAAAACTCCAACACCACGAAGGAGGCTTTATTCTACTAAAATAATTAATAAAGAGAAGGCTCCTGGACAATGTTCATTGAATGAAAAAATTGAGAATGATCTAGGGCTGGGTAATTCTCCGGAAATGAGCTCCGAGAATTCTCCGAATTTTTCAAATGAATAAATCGCGTTTTCATTGCATTTTTAATTGTCAATTTTTAAATTTTTCGAAGAATTCTCCGATGAATCCTCTATCACTTAACCCTAGAATGATCAATCATTGTCAACTTTTTGGCAATCTTAGCGAGTAAAACATAAAGGGTGTTAACTCAAATTTTAAATTTTGAAAAGATCGGCTTTTATATTGGTCGGCTATTTTGCCGGCTATTTAGGGACTAAATAGCCGGCTAATGGCCGGCTATTTAGCCGTTGGACAACTCTAGTCAGAACTAAATAAGTTCCCCACTTTTTTGCGGCCAACACTCCCAACGAGATAAGTACCTAATCGTGTTTCGTGAATGTCTGTGTTTGCATAACTGATATAATGGCCATCAGCTGTGTTCCTCACTAATTTGTCATCCATGCGCATAATTCCTTGAAAAATCAGTCCATTGAGATTTTTGAAGCGTATTCTAATTTCATCTGGCAGCTGTGTGCTGTCTCGTACAAATTTCTCAATACTTTGTGCCTCGATAAATGGCTTCAGGTCAAACATGCTGGCTTCTACCACATATCTATAGTGCATAATAATTGGCAACAAGTTTTTGCCTTTGTAGGTTTCACCTTTGAGCAAGGCGCTAGCACCATAGCAATTAGATTTACTCATTTGCTTAGTCAAGCCAAGATACTCATCTCTAGCTTTGTCGTTAGTTCCACCCGCTAAAATGAGCACATCAAAGGCAATTGTGGTGTTAAATTCAGCAACTTTTTTTACTGATTGTAGTGCTGATGGATGATGTGTTGCTTTTTTGTCTGCATTGTTATTCTCATTAGTTTTTTCCTCATCAGATTGATTTTGGGGTTGATCGCTTGAGTTAGGCAATGCATTTCTAAATTAAGCAGGCTTTCTTTTTTTGGCTTTTTGACGAAATAATATTTTCAGCCATTTTTAAGTTGACTGTAGCATCAAATTCATACTTTTACATTCGTAAGTTGAAAATAAATATTAAATTAGACGCTTATCATAGTTAAGGAGAACTCGTTTTTTTCAGAAGTTTGAGTCTAACATGCAAAATATTTTTAAAAAAATTTTGAAATAAAAAATTTGATTCATTTTTATGAAGACCGAGAATCGTTGAGATCAACGTTTATAATTTAGCACTTGACTGCAACAGAAAGGGCAGAAACTGCACATCATTCTGATACTAAAACAAGGCGGCAAGTTTTAAGTTCCTTTTGTGACGTTCTGTATTTCTACGTTTTTGTGACTTGGAACACAGAGGCCGAGGGACTGAGAAAATTTTTCATTTTAATACCGCTCTCTATAAGAACTTGCTGCCTTGTTTTAGCATCAAAATTATGTGCAGTTTCTTTGCTTTTTGATACATATAAAAAGTGTTATTGACAATTTTTTGATCTTTATAAACAGGAACTAAATTCTTTATTTAAAATTTCTTTTGAAAAGTGCTAGTATTTTGGGGTATAGACGTTTGGCTACAAATGGGACATTTTTGGCGTTCTGCCCTATGTTCTGTTTTAGCCACTTAGGCCTACTTAGGCTTAGGTTTAGGCTTAGGCTTAGGCCTTAGGCTTAGGCTTAGGTTTAGGCTTAGGGACCAAAAAAATGTACAAAATGGCTGAAAAAATAAGCCTAAGTGGCTTAAACAGAACATAGGGCAGAACGCCAAAAATGTCCCATTTGGTAGCCAAACGTCTACTCACCGTATTTTGCATGTTGTATGGTCACTGAGCCGAGTAACCTTATCTATTTAAAAGATCCTTGAATTCTGCACCGAATACGTGTTTCAGCTGCGCAAAATTATTCTTGTATCAAAAATATAATCAAAAAACTAAACAACCAGAAACTGTTCGATTGCATACAATCGATCCCTGAAGATTCTATGGACAGAGCACTTTTTCGAAGAATTTTTTCGTCCTATTTTGTTCAGCGTGAAATCCTGAATAAGACCCAAACAGCATTTTGGTACAATGGTACGAACAGCTGTTTGAGTGCTATCAAAGGTTTCAAAAAAGGGAAAATTTTCAAAATCAAAATTTTTTTAAGCAGAATGTAAAATTCTTCAAAGAAATCTTTAATATTTACCCACCAACAACGTCACCGGTGTGTGTGCCAACCACTGCCACCGGTGTGTGTGCCACCCACCGCCACCGGTGGCTACCCAAAAAATCCCACCACCACCGGTGGATCCACCGGTGGATCCACCGGTGGTGGTGGGATTACACACTGTCTTCAAGTGAATTTATCTGCAAGGTTCGAATCCCTGTGGCGGACATCACCTTTATTAGAAAGTTCGAGTCCCACAGGAAGAATTACTTTTCGTTGACACTCATGGTCCTAACCAGTGCTGGCAATCCGCTCCGCTCCGGCTCTGCTCTGGCTCCGCTCCGGCTCCGAGTCGGAGCCAGATCCGGAGCGAAAAAATTACCCCGAAGGAGCCGGGAGCCAGATCCGGAGCGGAAAATTTGGACTCCCGGAGCCGTTTTGGAGCCATTTTTTGTTTATTTAGTTACCCGAAAACTTTGGATGTAAAATCTACTGTCAAATAAAAAAAATTTTGTGACAAAAAACCTTCACTTATGGATTGATTATATAATTAAACCCAAGTAAATGTTTGTCTTGCGACAGGAATCCTAATGTTAATTTTGCTATGCCCTTAATATCCGCCTATTATTGTTCCATCCATTCTTCACCCTCCACCACCTAAACTCAAAAGGCTGCATTCGCGAGAAAGTGCTGCTGATGCTGGCCAGAGATTTGATTGATTTGTGAGGGTTTTGTGTGTTTGGTATTCTCAATTTACCATATTCTCTCTAATAAAACGCCATGGCGTTTTTTTAACCTCTAAAATTTTTTTAGATTTGTGTTAAAATGCAATAAAACATGGTTTACACCCTAGTTTTGGCCCTAGAAGGTAGCGTTCTATTAGAGAGAATACGGTATTCGTTATCACTGCGTTCCTGTACTGTACTTATTTTAATATTTTTGTTAATATGGCTCATTCTATCAGTTATTTCGTTGACACTTTCTTGCATCGTAGCCAGAGCCGCTCTGCTCCTGCTCTGGATCCGGCTCCGCTCCGGCTCCGAGCCAGATCCGGAGCAGAAAATTTCGCCTCCCGGAGCCGGGAGCCAGATCCGGAGCTAGAAATCTGCCCTTACGGAGCTGGGACTTAGATCCGGAGCCGGAAATTTCGAAATGCCAGCACTGGTTCTAACCTCATTCAGGCTCCAATATGTGAAAACTGTATTTCAAAGCCTTTTTAAGGTTTTTTTTTCCAATTTAGGCAAAGCCTCAGGCACAGGATAGGCCAGCGAACGTTAGGACGGGCTCAAACGTGTTTTCCTGGCCCGAATTTTTATAATCTTCAAGGTTTAGACTTCTTGACTCTTTTTAAGCACTTTTCGCTACTTTAGTGCTGTGCACAGTTTAGTGGTACAGTCCACCCTCGTTAAACCGGCACCCCTCAAGTTCGTTCCCACCTAGGGTCCGACACTTTTTTACCTCGATTTTTGAAATATTTTGCCAAACCTGATTCGTCAGTCTAATCCAAAATATCGCAAGGATTCTGATTTTACCGGTCGTTTTTCGGAATGGTAACACTTTTGCCGTAAAGACCCGCGCCTCTCGATAAACCGCCACCCTATTTTCAGAAAAGGGTGGCGGTTTATCGAGAGGCGCGGGTCTTTACGGCAAAAGTGTTACCATTCCGAAAAACGACCGGTAAAATCAGAATCCTTGCGATATTTTGGATTAGACTGACGAATCAGGTTTGGCAAAATATTTCAAAAATCGAGGTAAAAAAAGTGTCGGACCCTAGGTGGGAACGAACTTGAGGGGTGCCGGTTTAACGAGGGTGGACTGTATTCCCGTGATGTCCCCTAGGAGATGTTACCATGTCATCTAAGTGGTAGTATCCAGATACCTGTGGTGTGTGGTGGTCGGTGGTAAAAAAATCCTGTAACGTGTATTTTGTAGCTCTTGAGCTGCACTACATCATAGTGATAAGATTTTTTCATGACGCCTGGAATTTAATAAAACATTTGATCACTTAAAGTGATAAAAATGTATGTCAACTTCTTAAAATGACCTCGCAAGTGTTTGGAGCCAAATGATGACCTTTTCAAAAGAATCGAGCTAAATTAAATATTTTATTTGAAAGAAGAGGAGTAGAGCTACAACCCTGTATATTTGGAATTTTTGACTTTCAATATTTGTATTTTAAAAAATGAGCTTAAAAGTCCGCAAAAGACTCATGGGACACCCGTTACTACTCTTTTTGAGAAATTTTTGTAAAGACAGTCCGTATGCTTGCATCACGCATATTGACAGAAATATATACATTTAAAAAAATGCACTAAACATTTTTTTTGCAAGGGTAAAGGGGGGGGGCAGTTATAGCCATTTAATCTTTCCATCTCACAAGAAATTTCCCACACAAATGTTTCATAACTTTTTTTTTGCTAAAGAAAACACCCGAATTTTTACACCGGATTCGTGTTCAGCGTGGTAAATTTGCACGTAAAACTGCTCTTACATAAAAACTCGCCTTCAAGTTCAAAATTCTGCTCGAGATTACAAACATTCAAACGTGCCTACATTGAATATTTTAGAACTCTTGTAAATGTTTGTTGTCTACGGCCGAATTTGAAGTTTGAGGGCAAGTTTTCATGTCAAGACAGTTTTACATGCAAATTGACCACGCTGAACACGAATCTTTTTAGCTAGGTGGTATAATGAACTCCTTCTAAAACTGAAGCTATACCTCTCTAAATCTGTTTCTTCGATTATATTTTCTTGACTACTGTCGCTATTGTCTGTATGCTTTTTAGTATATGTGGTTAATGGAATAAGTGAGGCATAGAATCCAGGTTTTTCAGTGGTGGGAAACTGAATAGATGTAAAAGCTGTTTGGTAAAGCAAGTGTAGATCACAGGGTAAAGCGTTTCGGCTGCAAGCCAAGGAAGCTAGTTCAACCAGCCTTTGTTTTAATGCATCCTCTACTAAGTTGATGCCAATCTGCACGCTTTTCAGTACATCTATAAATTGGCCAGGTGGATGCTGTCCACCAAACAAATCATCAAACTTGCTGCCAAGAATAAATCTTAGCTTGGGTCCATTTGGGATCTAGCAATACACCTTGCTGTCGTTTATAGACTTCGTTACGGTCGTTGACCACTGTTACATGCATACCCAACTGGAAAAAACGAAGAGCCGTGTAGAGACCAATAGGACCAGCACCTTAAATATAAGTTAATATACAGTCGAACCTCGATATAATGCCGGTAACAATTTACTTAACCGCTTCACCCCCCCCCCCGGCTGACCCATTTTCAAGGTGAATTTTAAAAAACCGATTGCATATTCGTGTTTCTCGACCCGGATCTTTACGGGAAATGATCATCAGATTCTGTGAAACTGAAAAAAATTTGCGATTTGCCTTGGGCACACTATAGGCACAAAAATGTGCCTACTTGTGCCTATGTGCCTATTTTGTGCCTATTTCTTAAACTAGGCACTTTTCTTGTGCCTATAGTATGCTTATTTACATTGATATAGGCACGCGTGCAGTACCCTACTCTTGATATGGCTCAAATTGTTTTCACCTATTAAAACACCAATCTTATTCCAGTAAACTATTTTTTTCACCACAAAATTGGAATTTCAAATAAAATACTTATTTGAGCAGGAGTGCCTTATAATGGGGTTGCCCAAAAAAGGTTTCAACCCCTTTTTGTGCGTTTTAGCTGCTGAAACGTGTAGAAAACATGTTTTTAAGGCCAAGTCGACAATTTTTTGGAAAAGAAATTTTCACCGAAAATCGACTTTTTCCCTTGGTCCCCAAGGCAAAGGGTACTAGGGTCTGGATACCTTATTTTTTACATAGACAAGAGTATTCTACCCCGTTTTGGTTACTAGATCTGGGCAAAAAGACTCTCTAAATGCATTCTGATCAAGAGTCTACACCGTAATTATGTCTAAGGTAAGTGAGTGCGCGCATCTCAACCCCAAGCCCCCTGCGGCCCCGGAGGGGCCACAGGGGGCTTAGGGTTGAGATGCGCACACCTAGTATAGGGTGATGGGAATATTCCCGTTTTATTCCCGGTCCGAATCTTAGATTCGGACCGGGAATTCGGACCTTTTTTGGTTAACTGTAAATATGGTTTAAACGCCTCCTGAGTAATTTTTATACGCCAGAAACGATAAAAAAGTTGTTTCCTAACAATTTCCGCACTAAAAATAAAAAGATTTGGACCGATACGGACCAGAAAAAAGATTTAGACCGGGAATATTCCCGAAAAAGATTCGGACCGGTCTTATTCCAACCCTACGCACACCCACATACCTTAGACACAAATGACTCGAAAGCGACTCTGGATGCATAAAAATTTATACATACCAGAATTTCTTTGTGAGGTAGGTCCCAGTTAACAAAACTATGTTAAAACTATGTTCCACTATGTTCCATCTTTTCATGGAATCCAGATGCCTTCCAGTACCCTTAGCCTTGGTCACCCAAGGCAAAAAGTCGATTTTTGGTGAATTTTTTTTTCTAAAAATGGTCGACCGGGCTCTAAAAACATGTTTTATACACGTTTCAGCAGCTAAAACGCACAAAAAGTGGTTAAAATTTTTTTGGGCAGCCCCATCATAAGGCACTTTAGCCCTTACTTGTACAAGTACCGTATTTTCTATAAAAGCCCCTGGGCTTTCATATTTTAACCTTTTTCTGGGTGTTTTTCTATGAGACAGTGAGAGTCAATTAGAGAGTCGGCTTGTATATTTCGACCTTTAGAAAGATTGTTTTATAGTTGACTGAACAATCGAAGTACTTAATACTGGAGTAAAAATCAATAATCGAAATCATTCATTAATGAGTGCTTTTCGTCCTGTCTGGAGTGCATTTCTTCAATAGCCGCTACATCCTTTGCTTCTCAGCGAGCGTTCGGTGACATCTGAAGTCCATCTTAAAGACGGCCGTTCGGCTTAATGGAATGGATAAAATCATTTTAGCCCTGATATACACTAATGATTCCCTAAACTAAAAAGAAGACTGCTGTATTCAAATCAACTCATATTCCAATTTCAAATTCGAACTTCCGCTTCTAGTTACTCTGGCGTGGAATCTGGACAACTGAATACGTTTTCTGACTGAAAATTTGGCACGACAATAGGACCAGCCTAGTCGAGGCCGGGATTTTATTTGCCTTGGTTCCCCTGTTGATTTTTTGTGATTTTTCAGGCTTAGGCAAGGGTAGGCCAGCATGTGTTAAGACGGACTCAAACATGTTGTTCTCATTTTTAAAAATCTAGAAGCATTTTGAGTACGTACAAAAATTGCAAGGATTCTGACTTTTCCAATTGTTGTTGAAAAAGTTGAAATTTTCGTCAGTAAGACCTAGCGGTTCTCGATCGATGTAACACCGCCGATTTCCCATCTACCTCCCCCACACTGCACCGAAACATCGATGTTTCGGCGAAACAAAATTCTGTTTCGGCAAAACATGTCTACCCGAACAGTTTTTTGTTCTGGCGGAACATACCTATCGGAACATCGAATAAATGTTCATACAAAATATGCCCAATTTTTATCTGTTTGGGTATCTAGGTACCCTTTTAGCTTATTCGTCTTGGTGCCCAACGCAAAAAGTCAAAATTGAAAAATCAAAATTAAAATTTGTCAAAAAAATCAACAAGAGGGTACCAAAGCAAAAATTAATAGCACAGAGTGGGGGTCGAACTTGAGATTATTATCTACACTTAAACTCACTTCTACTGCGCCATTCAACCAAGCGTATAGAGACATCATCTCGTTAAATATATATTGTTTATGTTCAACTTTCAAAAAAATTGCTACCTTCATAAATCGACCCTTCGGGAAATTTGGATTTTCATGTAAAATCATATTTTTTAATGCTCTTTCAACCTGGAAAATTTTTTCCCTAGTTCGTGACAGCACCAACATGGATTCCGGTGCAAGATATTTTTTCAATGTGATATGCAGTCAATGTGCAAGGCTCATCTGACGAAACTGACTTCCCGGCAATCAACTACCAGGGTTGATTGCTACGTAGTAATCTGTGTACCGCAATATGTTCAGCAGTAATGTGTGTGCGTCCGAACAGATATGGTCATGATGCTTACCAAAAATGGGGCGGCGGTAAATTCACCCTCCAAATTTTTGAGGTTACAGGTTCTAATCCCGGTGGTAGCACACATTTTTTTTCCCTTGGATCATAGTCATAAACCAGTTTTTATAAGACCAGTAAGAGTCTGTTGGAGCAGTAAGCCTCAGTAGGTATGGGAACTATGTAGTACCTCCCCTAAATGGATATCGACCTATCGAAATTTTGGATTTAGCTAAAAGTTATTAAAATCAATGTACCCTATCAAGAATCGTGTCCTGAACACGGTTTGATAATGCGAAGACAGCGATTTTACTTGTTTATGGCTCATTTATAAACGTTGTCGTTGTCGTCGTTGTTGTCGTTGGAATATTTTTTTATAAAACCCTTTTTTCGCCAACGACGACGACAACGACGATCTATTTATAAAAAATCCAACGACAACGACGACGCCAAGGACAGCAAAATTTTTCATTCAAAATTGGACAAATTTCGGCTAGGGGAAGATTGCCAAAAACGAAAATTGCCAAAACGACGATTGCCAAAACGAAAATTGCCAAAACGAAGATTGCCAAAACGAAAATTGCCAAAACGAAAATTGCCAAAACGAAAATTGCCAAAACGACATTTGCTTTTAGTGCAACAGGCGAAATAAAAAAGTGTCATGTGTGAAAAAAAATACAGTCAAACCTCGGTGTAGCGACACCCCTTGGGACCGGCCTTGGAGTATCACTATACTGGAGTGTCACTATATTGGAGCGTCACTTTAGTCATTTTCCTTACCTACAATATGATACAATATGACACCTACAATATAGTGACACCTCAGAGTCAAGACAAATGTCGTTTTGGCAATTTTCGTTTTGGCAATCTTCGTTTTGGCAAAACATACGTTTGGCAATTTTCGTTTTCGGCAATCTTCCCCTAGCCCAAATTTCGCATTCTCAGACGAGATTTCAAGGAAAAACGTGTGGAGAATATAGTTAATCCTTAAAATTCTGACTAAAAATGCAAAATTTGTCTAATTTGGAAGAAAATTTTCGTTGTCGTTGGCGTTGTCGTTGGATTCTTTATAAATAGGTTGTCATTGTCGTCGTTGTTGGCGTTGTCGTTGGCGTAAAATTGCCTTTATAAAACATTTTTTCCAACGACAACGACGACGACAACGACAACGTTTATAAATGAGCCATTAGGAATCCAAGTTCTGGAGTAGTTTCATACCCTGTAAGGTATTCAGATGCACCCAGGTTGTTGAATCTATGTAAAGCTGCTCAGGCGTTAGTACAAGGGCATTTCCTAAGTGTCGGTACTCAGGTCAAAGTGCTACGACCGAATCCCAATGTGTAGCTCCACAAAATCCAAAATTAGCCACCTGAACTCATTGTTCCGGAACCCCTGTTTCGGCAGAACACTTTGACCGAAACAAGTTGATTTTTTGCCGAAACACCGACCGAAACATTTTTGTTCCGGCAGAAAATGAATATTTCGGTCGGTGTTTCGGCGAAACACGTGTTCTGTTCCGGTGTTTCGGTGAAGTGTGGGGAGGCAATCCAGAAGCCATCCACGGACCCAAACCACAGGTGGACCAAGCAAAAAAACGTGGTTCGACATTGTACATTAAAAATATTTTCGTCGAGACAAATCTATTGGCAGAAACCTAACATCGAAAATCACGTTTAAAAAAATGCGGCCATTAAAACACCCCAAAATATGTTTTCACACCCTGTATATTTAATGAATATTTATTAGTGGTCCCTCTGTAAAGTACAAATTTGATACAGTCGACTATTGAATTTACGTACCCCGAAAAAGTTCGTTCCCCAGCTGGGTCCGACCTTTTTTTAAGCCCAGTCTTTAAAGTGTTTCATCGGTTATGATTTGTCAGTCTAGTTCCAAATATCGCAAGGGTTCGGATTTTGCCGATCGTTTTTAAGAAATGATATAGTTTCGCCATTTTGACCCGCAACTCTCAATAGTACATACACCTAGATTCTAAAAAACTGAATTTAGGTGAACGTGCTATCGAGAGTTGCGGGTCAAAATGCCAAAACTATATCATTTCAATCCGAATTTTTGCGATATTTGGGACTAGACTGACAAATCAGAACCGATGGAACACTTTGAAAACTGGGCTAAAAAAGTGTCGGGCCCAGCTGGGGAACGAACTTTTTTGTGGTACGTAAAATCGAGAGTCGATTGTAATAGGCTACTCACCTTGCACAACCACCTTGTTAAATTCGCCTTTTTGATATTTTCTTTTATTCTCTAAATTAGTTTGTGTTGATCCTTCATCCAATCCAACCATACTAAATCTAATTCTCGACTATTAACTGTAGAAAGTAGGTAGATATTAGCAAGGAAGTGGTAATTGCTACGACGCCAATACCAAATATTCATAAAAGTAAATACGTTGAGCTGGGAGGCAAGACCTCCTTCCAAAAATAAATCGTGCATAAAAAGTTTGCAAGCAAACACCATTTGGTGCACTACTCTTTCAACATTTTCTGTTTTGGCTTCTGATTCTAATTCTTCTTTAATTTTGGCAATGTCAATTTTTGTCTCTAATATTTCATATTTATTGCTTAGTTCTTTGTTTTTTGTACAAGAGTATTGTAATAGTTAGTGAACTGCTGGACCAGATCAGAAGAAATGCAATTTTGTTGTTGTGCATGAATATATATTCGCTAAAGATTAGGGTATTGTAACCTTGCACATCATCTCCTTTTCGGGCTAACTTGCGTCGAAGTCTTTCGCAATCATATCCTAAAAAAGTCTTGTCCAAAACGGGATGGCGACACTTACGCACAAAATATTCGGATGCAATATTTGCGGGCCAAATTTTGCGGATGCAATGTGACTGCGACTGAGATCTAGGAAATCATCCACAATGAAATAGATATATTTATATACATCGTCCGTAAACCATGTGCCCGAAATTCTTGTGTACGCAAATGTTGCGTGCGCAAGATTTGATCTGCAAAAATTGGTCCGCGAAAATACGCAAAATGTTGTCCGCAAGTGTGGGCGTCTCTCTTTTTTACCTATCTGAAACAGTTGGCATTAAAAAAAATTCTTGCAAATGTCCCAAAAAGTGTTTTAAAAATAGCATTTCCGTCTGCGGTCTTGGAAATTTTGACTTTTTAAATTTGTGGGACAGCTAGATTAGTGGCTAAAACTTTTTTGTCACAGTTTCACTTCTTTTTGTTACAGATTCACTTATTTGTGTCACAGATTTAGTCAAAACAGAGCGGAGGTAAGCGGCACTAGGTCATTTCGTCCCCGGTCATTTCGTCCCCGGTCATTTCGTCCCCGGTCATTTCGTCCCCCGGTCATTTCGTCCCCTGGCCTTTTCGTCCCCGGTCATTTCGTCCCAAAAGCCGCCAAGTTAAATTTTTTCAATAGCCATTCAATGTGCTGTCTTGTACGTAATCTATATCAATTTAAGTTTCTAACTGCGGTATAAGGTTACAGTCAAAACTTCATATAATGATAACCCCGGAAATGGCTGTGGAGAAACTTAATTTCGAATCTGAATGAGGCGATCGTTATATTGACTTGTTACTATATTTGTTTAAGGGACATTATGATTTTGAACTGCTGCCATCCAACAGGGAAAGAGCTCCTGAAAGATGTAACTGGCCAAATGTATTGGAAAAAAGATACAAGAGGACAAAAACTTACTGGCGCTGCATATTCTATGAGGCTGGAGCCGATGGGCAAAGCGAATCAAAATGTCCAGGTGGATTTTTGATATGGTCGTTTTTAATGAATTTTTGCCAATCAGGAAGAGCTGTCACCGAAAACGAGCAAGCTAGGCTAACTACGGAGCACAACCACCTACCAGATTCTAATCGGGTTGAGCTCAAACGATTGCAAGGTATCATTCAAAAAAATTCAGTGACCAGCAAAGGAGCTCCCCGATCAATTATCGCAAAAGGAATCAAACGAGTAGCATCACCAGCAAAGCCGCTAATCTAGGAAGCATGATATCAAGCCTTTCACGACCTTGTCCCGGTATATGTTTTTTCTTGAGCTGTTTCCACACACCTTTTTAGTTATTGCGAAAGCCAATCAAGTATGTAAGGTCAACAAGAAGCAGACAGAAAAGTCTAAGGGTCAGGATATTCAAGTAGTGATCCTTGATTGTAATGGTAAGTTTTTTTTATTGCACATAGATTTTATTGCTTGTATTACAGGCGAAACGAGAATACAGATAGAGAAATACTTGTCCAAAAATTCGGAATTTCATTGACTTCAGAAGATCTGAGCGATTACTGCCTGGAAAATGGCTTAATGACGTTCTCATCAACTATTACATGCAACTGATAGTTAAAAGAAGCCAAGAGGATCTTAATCTGCCAAAGGTTTGTTCTAATGTTTTTTTTAAATCGCCTATTGAAGATTGTTTAGGTGTTTGCACTCGATTCTTTGTTCTACACGCAATTGGAAGAAAAAGGATCAGAAGCCCTTCTCGAACAAGGAATATGGGATGAGCTTGACCTGTTTTTCTATGATCTCGTGGTTGTACCTATTTATATGCCAGGCCATTGGTCTCTTATCGTATGTCTTCTACGACGCTTGTAGGGTTGTTTAATTAATATTGAAATCAGATCATCAAAATGGTGAAGTCCCGAGTGGTTTACTATGATTCTTTTCATGGAGATGGTAGCAGGTCAATAAGCCTGATCAAGTATTAAATGCTCTCTTTGTTAATGTTTCGCACATATAATGATTTTAGAAATTTCCTCAAAGAAATTGCAGTACAAAGAGGGTATGAAGCTTTAGATCCGACTAATTGGCTGGCTATGAACAAAAAGGTTAATTTTCAGTTGAAATTTGTATTGATATTTTATTTTTGTAGAACATTCCCATGCAAGCCAAGACAAATGGAAATGTTTGCGGTGTTTTCGTCTGCCATATGCTGAATGTGTGACTCAAGGGAGAGAAATCGATCTCAGTCAGGAGACAATGGATAACTTACGAGAAAAAATGAGCATAGAAATTAGAAGAGGAGAATTAACGTAGAGTATTAACTGCTTATTTTGTCTGCTATTGTTGTTTGCACTGTAAGACTTGATTAGGAATAAAAATTAGTTCGTTTTATATGATGCTTACAATCATGGTGGTTATGGACTCTAAAAATAGGACGGCCATCCCCGTCTCTGCCTCACTGATTTTTGGTCATCGTACCCGGTCCTCCACCCACCCCTCCAAAATCTGGAGAGGGTACCAGCTGATCAAGCGGATATCCATCCTAATTGGCCTGAAATAAAATAGAGAATCTCAAACCTGTTCAATACTGGATGCCCGATGTACCAACAAAACCAAGTAGTCGTACACTTGGATCAAAAAAAAATTTCGTTTTTGGGTTCCAAAACCTACTTTCTGTACCAATTCGAGCATTCTATAGATGGTTTGACAGTAGTAAAATTACGTTTTGATGGTATTTTCACAGTTCTCGTAAATCTCGCAAAACGTAATTTTAGCACTGTCATACCATCTTTATAATGATTGAATTAGTGCGAAAAAACAAGTTTTGGATTTCCAATAACGTAAAAAAATTCGATCCAAGTGGACGACCACTTGGTTTAGTTGGTGCATGTGCATCCAGCTGCTAGCATGGTCATATGCTTTGCGAAAAATAGTCTAATATACAATCTAGCTATTGTCGACTAAGTACTCACCTTTAGGTACCACTAAATATAAATTACTATCTACCACCACCCAAGTACCATCACCCAGGCACTTACACCTGAGTATCGATTCATAGTCACTGCCTTGTTACTACCACTAAGTACTACTTTCTCGGTACTACCACCTTCATACTATCACGTGTATTTTCTACGGGATAGGAAACTACTCATAGGAAACAACTCCCGAGCTGGGGTTCTTAATGTTTTAGCATTATAAAACCATGTTCAGGACACAATTCTAGATGAGTACAATAATTTTTAATTACTTTCAATTAAATCCAATATTTCGGATTCTGGAGGTGTTACATTTAGAGGAGATGCCACGGGATTATTACAAATATATGACTGTCATTCAGGAAAAAAATGTCTGCTACCACATGGATCTGAACCTGTTTCAAAATTTTAAATTGGCGGAATTTGGGGACGAAAAGGACAGGGGACGAAATGACCGGGGGACGAAATGACCGGGGACGAAATGACCGGGGACGAAATGACCGGGGACGAAATGACCGGGGACGAAAAGACCGTCGCCCGAGGTAAGCAGTTTCAAAATTGCTGGTGATTTTTATTCTCAAAGTGGCCTAATAAATTTTCTATCATGGTCTGAGTAATTTGGTGGTGGGAGGGTTGGCCAAATGTTTTTCACACTTCATCCCAGGAAAAAATCGGTTTTGGGAAATCGTCTTTTCAACCAGTCTTGGCGCTCCGCCAATCGGACTTTGGCCAATCTTTTATGTCAGCCAATCGAGTTTTGGCCAATCCTTTTCTAATGCCAACCAGGTTCGGTCAATATCATTTTTGAGCCAGTCGAGTTTTAGCCAATATAATGCTTGATCCAGTTAAGTTTTGGCCATTGTATTGCTTGAGCCAATCAAGTTTGTTTTTGTTTATTCGACTAAATTAGGCTTTTACCTCCCCATATCCCAACATCTATGGTAACTATCCCTCGGTAGATAATTCTATGCCTGGCTGGTTGGAAAAATAAGCCTCCTGGTCAGGTGGATATCCACCTGGAGTACCTGAAAATATTTAAAAAAAAACCATTTTTAGGCTTTATTGTGTTCGAATTTAAATGCGGGAATTTAGATTTTTTAGTCTGAACCAATCAAATCAAGTGGTCCACTTCGAGGGGCGGGAGGGAGGGGGTGTGAAAACGCAGTTTTGTGCTGACAAAACTTTATCCCCACACAGATTCGGGTGAGGAAAAGTGGTTTATTTTTAATTTTATCCGAATTTTTATTTTTCCAACCAGCCAGGCATAGAATTATCTACGAGGGATAGTTACCATAGATGTTGGATATGGGGAGGTAAAAGCCTAATTTAGTCGAATAAACAAAAACAAACTTGATTGGCTCAAGCAATACAATGGCCAAAACTTGACTGGATCAAGCATTATATTGGCTAAAACTCGACTGGCTCAAAAATGATATTGACCGAAACCTGGTTGGCATTAGAAAAGGATTGGCCAAAACTCGATTGGCTGACATAAAAGATTGGCCAAAGTCCGATTGGCGGAGCGCCAAGACTGGTTGAAAAGACGATTTCCCAAAACCGATTTTTTCCTGGGATGAAGTGTGAAAAACATTTGGCCAACCCTCCCACCACCCAAAATTACTCAGACCATGATAGAAAAATTTATTAGGCCACTTTGAGAATAAAAATCACCAGCAATTTTGAAACTGCTTACCTCCGCTCTGTTTTGACTAAATCTGTGACACAAATAAGTGAATCTGTAACAAAAAGAAGTGAACTGTGACAAAAAAAGTTTTAGCCACTAATCTAGCTGTCCCACAAATTTAAAAAGTCAAAATTTCCAAGACCGCAGACGGAAATGCTATTTTTAAAACACTTTTTGGGACATTTGCAAGAATTTTTTTAATGCCAACTGTTTCAGATAGGTAAAAAAGAGAGACGCCCACACTTGCGGACAACATTTTGCGTATTTTCGCAACCAGGTTGAACGCTTATAGAAAACAGTCAGCTTCACGACGACCTGGATACTACGAGTACTATTCAGGTGGTCCACCCAACATCCACATTATTTTCTAACTTTCTGTGAGTCCGCCTATGTTCCAAATTTTGAAAAAAAAAATATTTAGTAAATTTAATTTTGGCTTCTAGCGTCACGAACGGCGTGTCAAATCAGTAAAATCGCGAACAGGTTGTGGAAATCTCTTTTTAGAAAATTTGAAAATTTTTCGAAAAATTTTAAAAATTTCTATTTTTTGGGATCTACTTTGAATTTTCAAGTTTATTGATGCGAAAAATAGCCACAGCATGTCAAAAAATAAAAAATGCGAATAGAGAGTTTCGTGCCAAGACCAAATTCAAATTTCTGTCAAATTTAGAAATTTTCCTATATAACTGCTTCCAGCTAATCATTGTGACCGTTAAATACTGTTTTTTGTGTTGCAGCTGAGTGCTCATGCTAAAAAAAATATCCCGTACCCGGTGCATAGATCTGTGAGAAAACTTTGCCTAATAAATCGAAAAAGCTTCAAAACACTTATTTTTACGTAATGCCCAAAATGCCGATTTTAACTTTCTTTACTATAAGCCTTAAATTTGAGTTTTTCAGAGTCATGTCACGAAAAACACCTCAGCTATTGTAGCCCGTTTACTATGCTACTTGACAGTATGTTTATCTCTTCCTCACGATCGGAAAAATAAAAATTCCCTGCGCGGCGATGTTTAGCATATTTGCTCCCTCAAGTTTCTTGGTCTAAACTTAATATACTCGGAAACCCAAATTTTTAATCACACAGAGCTCTATAAACACTCATCTTATAGAACGTGCTATGGGCTTTCATTAAAGCCTGAAAATTCCCAAATAGGGATTTAAAAATAGGATATAACCAATGCCAATTGTCAGACCTAAAGGTTTGGGGGGCTAAATATTTGCTGAGCTTCGCCACGTAGGGAATTTTCATTTTTCCGATCGTGAGAAGAGATAAACATACTGTCGAGTAGCATAGCAAACGGGCTACAATAGCTAAGGTATTTTCGTGACATGACTATGAAAAAACTCAAAATTTAAGGCTTATAGTAAAGAAAGTTAAAATCGGCGCATTTTGGCATTACGTAAAAATAAGTGTTTTGAAGCTTTTTCGATGTATTAGGCAAGTTTTCTCACAGATCTATGCAATCGGGTACGAGATATTTTTTAGCATAAGTACTCAGCTGCAACACAAAAAAAAAACAGTAGTTAACGGTCGCAAAAACTAACTAGAAAGAGGAAATATGGAAATTTCCATAATTTGAAAAAAAAATCGAATCTTTGGTTTGGCGCCAAAAGTTCCTATCCGCGATTTTTACCGATTTGACCACACCGCCGTGCACCAGCCTACCCAAAATCGTCACCGCCGTCTTCAAAAAGTTAAATGCATTTCAAATTTAAATTAATTTTCAAATTTCAAAGCTTTTCGGCATGCATACCAACAACACACTCGACATTCCAGGGTTATTAAGGGGGGTTGGCCCATTTAAGAGGAAATTACGGTATCATTGTTGTGTTTGACTATTTTTTGGTGAACTGTGTGCTGTAGTCACTTAATATAATACATACATAATATAAATACAAGTTTTAGCGATTAAAATTTTCGGTACTTGACATTTGTTTGACAACAAGGGGGACAAGGCAATTTCTTGAAACTTTCGTTTGAGAAAACATACGTTGAGAACTTATTTTTTCGGACAAGTCAGCGCTACCCGTCGGACATCAAATGTAAAACAAAATGGCCAGAGTACACAATGTGTTACTTCGCCGAAAAATGCCCAAAATTATCTCAGTTGTACTTCTTTTGATTTTAACGTTAATAAAAACATGTCTTTAGGATTGGGAAAGCACTTTTTCGAAAAAAAATTATGCCTTGGTCCCCCTAGGCAAAAAAATTGTGAAAAATACAGTGTTTTCATAACTAACTAATGTTAGTGTTAGGCTAACACTAACCTCACTCTAACAACTAACATTTTAAAATTAACCTTGCACTAGCACTAACATGTAGTGTTGTTAACATGTTAGCGTTAGCGTAAGGTTAGTTAAAATGTTAGTATTGGTGTTAGGTTAGTTTAAAGCTGACTGTTAGCTTAATTTAGTTTAGACTAACACTGACTATGACAGTTCAAGACTAACTGTCAGGAAGCTAGTCTTAAGCCAACGTACCGTATAACCTCTATTAAACGCCCCTACAGTTAACGTTTTTAAATTTTGCTTTGCTTTTTTAACCCCAATATTGTTTATTTTTTGAAACGGACGACCACTCATTTTGTAGAGCTTCACAAACTCTACAAAAGGAGTGGTCGTCCATTTCGAAAAATAAACAATATTGGGTTAAAAAGCAAAGCAAATTTAAAAAACGTTAACTGTAGGGGCGCTCATTTAATAGAGGTTATACGGTAGTTGGTGTTGAGTACCAACACTAAATTAAGCTTTAAACTAACCTGACACTAATACTAACATTTAAACTAGAGATAGCAGATAGCCTATTTCGGGACGGGACGAAAATTGAAAAAAAATTCGGGACGGGACGCCGGGACGAGACAGGGTCAAAAAAATTTCTGGGACGGGGTCCGGACAAAAAAATGGCCGAATTGCATCGGGCGGGACGGGACATGATAAAAGTACATTGCGGATTATTTTGGCTGTCTCACAGTGTTTTTCAACATGGGCGTGGTAAAAAGAAACTCTATATCAGTCCTTTTAAAAAGATTTGTTCTTTTTGGAATTCCAAATATTAAATTGAAATTTTAGTCTAAATCTCCGTTTTTTCGCTTCAAAATGGCAATAAGCACTAGATAAAATGCACTTTTTCTTCAAAAATGGTCAGAAGACCTTTTTGTCTAAATGTATTTTTTTCAAAATTTTGAGATGGCAACTCCGCTCTACATGCATTTTATGATAAAGAGTACTTCTCGGAATCATGTCTACGGTAAGTGAAGTGCGCGCATCTCCAACTCTTGCGAAACCAAGGCAATTTTTTTTGAAAAAAGTGCTTTCCCTAGTACTAAAAACATGTTTTCTCGACGTTGAACATAAAAAAGCACGATTTAGATTACTTCGGATTTCTGGGCAAAGTATAGGTTTTGTACTTTAGCCAAAAATAAATACTTCTTCGGTGTTCCATAAAAATATCTTTGACGCGGGATTAAATTGAATAATTAAGCTAAAAAAGATTTCAATCAGAAATTTTTGCTTAAAAACTATTTGCTTTTATACCTTCAAAAGTGTGTGTTGCGAAAATTCTTGGACGAAAGAATCTATAAAAAAAGTTTTATAAAATTTGTGTTTATTAATAACATACTACTTGAGCAACAACATTTGCAGGTAGAATCAAAGTAAATAAAAAATAGATAATCCACACAAATAGTTGCATGATTATAACTTTAGTGACTCTAAAACAAATTTTCAGTTATTAAGCCTGGAAAATTCAGCAGTTAGAAAGGCGGATTGAAAAATACGCCTAAGAAATCCCTATTTTTCAAGAGGTGGACAAAGACCAAGACCAGATCGATCAGACTAGACCAGACTAAAAAATGTTTTTGTTCAATTAAGACAAATTTTAAATTTTTAAGGGGCAATACTTTTTTTGTCACAGATTCACTTCTTTTTGTCACAGATTCACTTTTTCTGTCACAGATTTGATTTGTCACAGATTCACTTTTTTCTGTCACAGATTCACTTTTTTTTGTCACAGATTCACTTTTTTTGTCACAGATTTCCTCATTTCTGTCCAGATTTAGCTCAACCACAGGGGGGACCAAGCACTTACAAAATTGGTCAAAAAAAATTTCTCTCATAACAACCTGAAAGTTTTTTCTATAACGTTTCTATCATGTTTTAAGCATTTCGCCAAAAATTATTTTTTCCGCAAAAATTTTGCCTTGGGGGACCAAAGGTCCCATTTCAGGCTCCTGAAAACTTGGACTACCTTGGTCCCCCAAGGCAAAAATTTTGCGGAAAAATAATTTTTGGCGAAAATGCTCAAAACATGATAGAAACGTTATAGAAAAACTTTCAGGCTGTTATGAGAGAAAAATTTTTTGACCAATTTTGTAAGTGCTTGGTCCCCCTGTGGTTTGAGCTAAAATCTGGGACAGAAATGAGAAATCTGTGACAAAAAAAAGTGAATCTGTGACAAAAAAAGTGAATCTGTGACAGAAAAAAGTGAATCTGTGACAAATCAAATTGTGACAGAAAAAAGTGAATCTGTGACAAAAAGAAGTGAATCTGTGACAAAAAAAAGTTTTGCCCAATTTTAAGTCAAAATTTTGCAGGAAATCAAATTTTGGTAGTTTATAAAACTTATAGTCCCCCTCGATATTCGGATTTTTGAAAACTGACCCGAAATCATCTCTTGAACTCATTTTTTCTGCTCAACACGATAAGAGAGAAATTTCCAGACACTTTCTGAATAAAAAAAATTTGAAGTTTGTCGTAAAAAAACTGTCTCCCACACCTCAGGCAAAAATGGGCCCCTACTAGGGTATTTTCAACCGAATAATTTTAGCCTTTTTTAAGTCAACTGAAGGTAACAATGTTAGCTTTGAACAGGTTTTTACTTTCTGGGGCCTACCGCATATTAGAAACTCTGGCTCTATATGTGTTCGTGGAACTCCCAAAAACATTTTGCCTTGGTCCCCCCTGTTGTTTTTTTTTCGTAATTTTTTGAAATTTGTGCCTTGGTCCCCCCTGTTGATTTTGTTTTGATATTTTTTTTTCAAAAGTCTTAAAAAGTATCAAACAGCCAAAAACCTTTTTTAAAGTATGAGCCCCTGTCCATTTACTACGGTGGACAGAAAGGTGAACTTCCATTGAATTAGGGGTCGGCCGAAGGCCGGCCAGGTAAAAAAATCATTAAAGAGAAAAATTCTTTAAAGGGTTTTTACCTGGCCGGCCTCGGCCGACCCTTAATTCAATGGAAGATCACCTTTCTGTCCACCGTAGTAAATGGACAAGGGCTCACATACTTAAGGCTCAGCCAAGAATTTTTAAAGTACGAGTTCTTTGCATACAGTGTTCTTTATTTCAAGGCACAAATTTCAAAAATTACGAAAAAAAACAACAGGGGGACCAAGGCAAAATTTTTTGGGAGTTCCACGAACACATATAGAGCCGAAACTCTTGTAGGCATACATTTTTTATGCATCCTGAGTCAATTTCTAGGGATTTGTGTCTAAGGTATGTTGTGTGTGTGCGCATCTCAACTCCAAGCTTCCAAGCCCCCGGCGCCCCCGAAGGGTCTCGAAAGTTAGAGACTCCTGCGCCCCGAAGGAGGCGCAGGGGTCTTAGAGTTGAAATGCGCGCACTCATTGCCTAAGACATAATTCCGAGCAAGACTCTTGGTCAAAAATGCATAAAGCGACTCTTTTTGTCCAGCTCTAGCAAGAAAAATGTGATAAAATCCTTTAGAATGGACTCTTTACCAAGGATAATAAATTTTGTCAAACAAATTTTTTTCAGAATTTTTTCGAATTGTTTGTTGATTCTTTTGCGGTTATCATAAATTGGGCTTGATACTATAAAAAAAATTACACCTCACTTTTCATAAAAATTAAAAAATATCTTCAAGACGTGAAAAAAATAAAAAAAGATATGGTGGAAATGAACTAGGGAGAAAAAAACTTTATCAAAAAAATAATAATAAAATTTGAAAAAGTCCACAAAAAAGTCTCACATAAATTAAAAAATTGTCGATGATATTTGCCTTGCATGAAAATAGCCTTTTCGCAATTTCGAAATTTGATACGCCGTGTTACAAATAAAGAGCTTATTTAATCATTACTTTAAAAATAGAAAAATCTAAATCTGGGGCAAACAGCTAAAGCATCTAATGGATTTACAGACTCAAGATTCAGAAACCAACTTTGAATTTTTTTAATACTTTAAAAGTCCGTGAGTTGGTTTGGCCATATAAATAAAAGCTAAATAAGTAACCCAATGGCTGAATATTGATTTTGAGGTGGAGCCTCACATTATTGATTTTTTCGTCTGCTTTTCTGCATCGTTTGATTTGAAGCTATAGCGTTTATGTAAACAAGCTCACTACACCAGTGCTAGGGAGTAAAGTCACTGAAGATACAGTTGTTTACTGATTGAAAAACCATCACTAAACTCGAAAGATGATAAGTCGCAATCCATTTCCTTCGAAAAAGTTCATCTATCGTAAATGCTCTAATTGAAGCCCGTGGGCTTGAATTAGAACACACAACTCCCCAAGCACTTTGTGGCATCGTGTTTTTCAATTGAAAAATCTAGAATTTTCAGGCACACGACTAGAGATGGGGATTTGCCTTTGCCCAATATACCAATATTTCAAAGTTGTGTACCCCAATATATGCCCAATACAGTCGACTTTCGATGGTACGTACCCTTGATAAGACGTACTCTCGATAGTACGCCTTCCTTGGAAGCGGTTTGGTTGGTTGGAATTACCTAAATAAGGCAATTGGTGCCCGCGATAGTACGTACCCCTAGTCCGGTCCCCAGGGGGTACGTACTATCGAAGTCGACCGTACCAATATTTTTTCAAAAGTCTATCTGTTCACTAAAACATTAAAGGACCTGAACCTCTTCCTAGTCATGGCAATTTGTAATTTTGAATTGGGCGGGGACCATTTATTTTTTCCGTAATTATTTTTTTGAAATGCGAAAATATTTTTTTATTAAAAGTTGCGTCTATATTTTTGGTGTGAGTTTTTCCTTTTGGTTCTTGTTGAAATTTCTTGTTGTCTAGGTGATCTGGCATCTCTACCTAGGTCCAGAGTGAGCTGCGTGCCGTTGTATTAGATAAGTTTTATTTCTCTACCATCGCCGTCTCTTGCTTTTCTAGTTTTGTTTTCAGGTGGGGGCTAAAATGTAGTATACACCCCCACTCAAGTGTAATATACACCCCCCAGTTTGCCTTGGTCCCCAAGCTGATTTTTTTCAAAATTTTTTCCGAATTTTTTTTAAACTTTAAACCAATGAAAAACACTATTCAAAAAATTCGGAAAAAATTTTGAAAAAAATCAGCTTGGGGACCAAGGCAAACTGGGGGTGTATATTACACTTGAGTGGGGGTGTATACTACACTTGAGTGGGGGTGTATACTACATTTGCTCCAGGTGGGGTTGCTGGATCCATCATCCAACCAGGTGAATATTTTACTTCACGAATTTCGGGTGTATTTTATTCAACTTCTAGGTCGTGGCTTTGTCGTCTTTCCGGTCAAATTCAAGGCGTTGGTTTTTCGTCCCTTCAAAGATCAAGTCATCGATGGAACCGAAATACCCCGGCCAAAATGCGTACGTGACATTTCTCTTTAACGTCATCTAAAATTGTGTGAGTGGGGGTTCGAGGTTGTCATACGCTGCATTTCAGGTGTTTCAAGTGACTAAAGCTGGATTTTTCGTGAACATAGGATCGTTGACTTGCTTCGTCTCCAGGGCATGTTTTAAGTTGGCAAGGTTGTTTTAACAGCACACGTTTTATTTTAGCAGTGCGTTTCACCGGATATGGAGTTTTGTCCTGACAGTGTTCCGGCCAGTTACAGGACGAAGTAAGTCTTGAAGCAGTAATTTCTGACGTGAGACTTTCTTTTTCAGGACGAGACTGTTGTTTACAAGGAGGGAGATGATATTCGTGTCAAGCTTATTGGAATTCGGTGGATCCAAATGACATCTTCTCTATTGGAACGCTTATGGAAGACTACTTGGACTTTGCACTTTTGGATAGACAATGTATTCTCGCAAGTTCACTATCCTTCGATGTTCAATTGTTTGTTTCTTGCCAATAAAGAATCTCTTGTTGTTTGAGGTCGTATTTCGATGGGTCCACCCCGAAACACCCCCGCCAAAACACCCCCACCAAAAACTCCCCGCCGAAACACCCCCGCCGAAATACCCCGGCCATAATCACTCTCTGGGACATTTCACTCTCCGGGACAATTCACTCTCCGGTCTTATATTTGCTCTAATAAAGTATCTACCTCTCGGATCCGAAATTTGGATGTATTAGTAATTGTTACTTACATATTTGTTTTCAAAGATTAATCGACATCCGATAAAAGATTTTTGATAGGAAAGCTTTCGAATATACTTTTAAGTACCGCGCGAAGGTTGGCCGTTTTGCGGCTAAGACCAGCATACTCCGCATTGCAAATAATAGAAAGTAAACCAATCGGTGGCCCCTCTAAAATTAAAAAAAGTTGGTGTTACGCAAGCGGTAGTAACGAGGTGGCAGCACTTAGGTGGTATTACCTAGGTAGTGATCCACTTTCTGAATATTGTCTGATTTACTTCAAAAAATGGTCTAATATACCACACTAATATGCCACATCCTGAGTACTTTCACCAGGGTACCACCACCTGGGTACCCCCACCTTATTACCACCACTTGAGTAGCACCCCTGAGTACCAATTTCTGGTAGCTCGACACTAGCACTTCTGCCTGGATACTACCTAAGTATCACTAGCTAGGCAGTTCTACCCGAGTACCGATAACTGAGCGCTACTTGGTACCTTCTTCCCATGGGGCATACAATTTTTTAAAACTGGGGTTACTGCAAATTTAAACAAATTTTTGCTTGGTTTTTCATTTCGAATTTTCATAATGGTTTCAAGAGTTAAGTGTCCAGAGAGTTAAATGTCCCAGAGAGTGAAATGTCCTAGAAAGTGAAATGTCCCTGAGAGTAAAATGTCCTAGAGAGTGAAATGTCCTGAGAGTGAAATGTCCGGAGAGTAAAATGTCCGTGTCCCGGCCAAAATACCCCGTACAGGAAAGTGGCGAGGAAACAAACCCAGACTATCTAGGTGGAATGTGAAAATGATACAACTTATTTGACAGATTCTTTTGATGAATATGATTATTGAAACTGTAGAATAAACGCGGAGGAATAAATTACAACAGACGGCACACTGCAAAACGGTCCACCAAAGCTATTTGACTTGAACCAGCAACCCCACCTGGAAACAAACGAGAAAAGCAAGAGACGGCGATGGTAAAGAAATAAAAACTTATCTAATACAACGGCACGCAGCTCACTCTGGACCTAGGTAGAGATGCCAGATCACCTAGACAACAAGAAATTTCAACAAGAACCAAAAGGAAAAAACTCACACCGAAAATATAGACGCAACTTTTAATAAAAAATATTTTCGCATTTCAAAAAAAATAATTACGGAAAAAATAAATGGTCCCCCGCCAATTCAAAAATTACAAATTGCCATGACTAGGAAGAGGTCAGGTCCTTTAAAAAGTCGACGCTACTAGAATAAACCAGCAGCTCCAAAAGCTACTGTAATATACCCCCCCTTCAATAATTTTCAGTTATCCCAAAAACCATACTTTTTTTTGAAAAATGCTAAAATTATTACGTGTTGTCCCTGAGCCTAATGCCTACGGCCCGAAGCCTGAGCCTATGGGCTAAGATTAATTCCTAAGCCTGAAAATTATTGAGGGGGGGGTGTACATTACAGGAGGAGGAACTTTCTTTTCCAAAAGTTCATATCTCAAGACTCAAAATTTCAAAAACCATTCTGTAATATGAAGTTCTGTCATATAAACAAATTAATATGAATTTGTAGCTCCTGAGCTGCGCTACAACATGGTGATAAAACTTTGTCGTGACGCTCAAAATTTAATTAAACATTTGATCACTGAAAGTGATGAAAACGCTGGTAATTTCTTAAAATAACCGGTAAAAGACAACTGCCGACGATTCCAAGTGCCGACACCCAACTGCCGACGAATTACAAAATTCTGATTAAAGGAAAAGTTTTTAGGTCATATGTTTTATATAATGTCATATAACAAATATTTTGGTACAGAATAAGGCTTTGTACCAAGATAATAAAATAACATTTCGAACTTTTAAAAGGAGAACCTTTATATACGCATCGCCTAGGTCCTAGGTAAATGACACTGGGTGCACACCCTATTTTGTTGCTAACATTGAGTTTCTAGGCTACCTACAAGTACCCTTTTGACAATTTTCAAAGAGATTTAGGGCTGTATTGGGGCTGAAAATTTATTTATTTATTTATTGTTTACGCAACAAGTGCGCGACGAAAACAAATACATATTTCTTTAAAAATAATTACAATACAAAATCATTTAGATCACATTCTTTGAGTTTTTTCCTGAAAAGCGTTATTGTAGGGGAAGCAACAATTTCAGCTGGAAGAGCATAATAAATTTTAGGTGTCCGAACAAAGAAAGAGTGGAATCGGAAATCGGATTTGGAAAAGGGTACACTAGCTTTATGTTTTCGGAAGTTATAGGATGACTGAAGAGAAGGGATATTTAGATTAATATCAATTTTTTTCAATACTATTTTGTGATAGAAAACAAGGTCAGCTTTAAGTCGTCTTTTTGAAAAAGACCAAAAAGAGGTTAATTTTGTGCAAAAAGAGAGATGTTGAACATAGTTCTGAATACTGGGACCTACCGCGTAAATAAAACTCTGTATACATGTGTTTTCATGCATCCAGAGTTACCTTCGAGTGATTTGTGTCAAAGGTATGTGTGTGTGCGCATCTCAACTCCAACCCCCAAGCCCCCGAGGGCGCAGGGGCTTGAGAGTTAGAGATGCGAGCACACAATTACCTTAGACATGATTCCGAGAAGTACTCTTGACCATAAAATGCATATAGAGTATCTTTTTGCCACGGCACAGTTGAAAAACATGGTGAGGCAGTCGAAGAATACATATATTTACTTTTATATTGTTCTGCCATAAAAGTGGCCCCCTTTTATTCCCTTCCCCTCCCAGTACAGCTCTTTATCCTTTAAAATTCAAAAGGCGCCAATTCAAATTTTTCAAATTTTGACTAAAAAACCATGACACCCCTGTGGTTCGAAATTTTTTTTCTCAGAATCAAAAAACAGCCGGCTTTCACATGAAATCGGGGTCGAGAAACACGAATATGAGGTTATCTCCCCGATCTGATCACTCCCCGTCTGGGGGGAGGGGGGTGGTTCTATACTGCAACCTCGTCCTGATCCGTATTAGAGGCGGGACGATAATTGGAAGAAACAGGGTTATGTTTTTTGCAAAGTCAGCAATCAATATTAAAAGCAAATTTAATTTTATTGCAAAGCACAGAAACAGTAATTCACAAAAGTAGTAAACGGATTTAGTATGGTTACAAGCAATACCAGAGTAGAAAATAATTATAACTGTTAGAGAAAAGTACTGAAAAGTCATCTTAAAACAGGCAAATAGAAGAATGATGTGTTTCTAAGCAACATAAGAAGTCTGATATCAACAAACCTTTTACCGGATTCAATTAATAAATATGGGAATTATCTTTAAAGTCTCTTCAAGGTTCGTTTCCACTCTCAGTCACCAAAGCAATAGCACTAAAGTTCCCATCTTCCATCTTGGCAAAAAGCTCCTTGCAAATTCTCCCAGCGTCCTGCAACAACGAGTCATCGGAAGTAGGACCACAGTCTCGCGGGCAGCACATGCGAGAATCTAATTTTAAAAAATTAATGGATCTCTAGTTTACACGCAATATACCTGTTTCAAACAAACGACCCCCGACGTTGGTGTAGCAGATAAAATGATTTTCCACGCCTTGTTCAGGAATTTCGGACTGCCCATGACTAGCACATTCCTGCGAAAAACAATATCGTGAGTTCAATTATAATGTCAAACCACAAACCTTGTGATCAGCGGTAAGTTGAGTGTCATTAGCAAGACTATCAGATCGCTCTTCGACACTCAGATTTTCGCCCTCTTGAACCAATCACTAAAGCTCCCCTTACCTAAAAAATTGATGCAAAACTAAGCAGTGAAATTGTGTTTGCTAAAAAGATTTACCGATTTCGATTTGTCAGCATTATGAGCGATAGCCTGTGAATTTGACACATGTTAACGTAAAAGCACAATATACACAAATTTTAAAGAAAAGTTCCATACGTGGAAGAGCGCGAATGTACCACAGGCCTAAATAAATTACTGTTGTTTTTTTGAAAGTATTAGAAAAAATTACGTTGGAAATGTTCTGCTTCATAAAGAAAGGAAGCTCAGCTGACTTCTTACAATCCTCACTCTCTAGCTTGTCATAAAACGGCTTCATCAACTCTTCTACCTTAACCTTTAGCTTAAAATTGGAAAAGAAACTTGGTTTTTATAATAAGGCGCGCTCAAAAGGTATGCATAAACTGAATGAAAAGCTACCAGGGCTCTCAGATGGGGTAATACTTAAATCTAGTACCAAAAAAACTTATTTCTAGTACAAAATACATGCGTGCATAGAAAAACTCTTTGTAAAGTTAGAGATTTTTTGATTGACACATGAACGTGTAGCCCTGAATCTTTTGGAATCTTCGAAATATTCGACTCGACGCTTCGAATTCGACTTTTCACGTCGAAAAGTCGAAAATTTCGACTTTCGACTTCGACGCGTCGAAAACAGTAGGTAAGCTTTGCACCTAACTCACAGCCACGCAAACAATTTTCGAGTTACCAAGTTTGAACTGTAATTTTGTTGGTTATAAATAGCTACCTTTTTGTAATTGGAAAAGCAAAGCAAGAGAGCATAGTGCGGAGGCATAATAGTTGACAGCTGCTCATCAAAATCCAAACTAAAATGCAACCATTTTAATTCTTTCTTATAGCTAAAAAGTCCTACTTTCCACGCAACGAACTCCATCGACTCCGATTTTTTTGAGATACTAAAAATTTAAATGATGTCAGTATCGTAACACAAATTTTCACAAATTACTTTGTTGATAGCTATCTCATTAGCTTCCAATGGAGGCCACACGACACTAGCGGTAGATGAAGACATTTCGCAGTAATTCACTAAAATATTCAGCGCTAAAAATGCGAAAAATAAAACTTTTTAACAAGTCTCGCGTACATCTATCAAATCAAAATTGATAAATTTCCAAATCCTTTTATCAAATATTTCACCAAAAACGATAAACAACACTGTTGAGTTAGCAAAACGCACGCACCAAAATTAAAACCGATAACAAAAAAATTAGTTTGAAATACTTGGCATTATTGGCGCACTGTTCCACAAAACTTTCGATTTATATTCCGTAATGTTGTTCAAGTTGCTGGTTTAGAGAACGTGTTGAAGAAGAAAACTACTTTCTAGCTACTCGACTAGTCATATTCTAGTCCCCTCTAATTTTGCTGATCAGTTATCATTTACTTTGACAGATTGGACTCATGAAGTACAAATACTTTTTCCTGATGCTTGGTTTTCTGTGTTTTGTCCAGGGCTCTTCGCCTTCGGCTGGAGATCCTTACAATGTTATGCGTGAGTTTGCGTTGCAGCTGACCCTCGCTTATATAAACTACCCCATTGCACGAGGCTTTATCTTTGCTAAAGATTTTGCTCTTAAGACGATTTCTATCACTTCTTTCATTCATAGATTCAAGATCTCGTGAACTCTACTTAGCGAGGGTTGCCCAAATGTCATTTCAAAAGATATCAAAGAATTTAACGCTGAAAACGATGGTGTCGGTTATTTCCGCCTCAATAATGGGTTAATTAGGTGTGAAGGGGTCCAGGAGACGCATGGTCAAAATCAAGCTGAATACTCACAGGTTTTCAATAAGTGCGCCCTTATTGTCATACTACGTCATCCTCATGATATACCAAAATGATTGCCAGGAGCTCAGCTTTTTAATGATACTAAGCGTTGCCTGTGTTCATTTATGAAATCAATGAAAAGCACCACTTATTTGTTGGGATAGGGATTTTCGTAATGTTCTACTCTGATTTTCTACGGGTTATAACTTTGTGTTGAGATAATATCTGACTAAATCCTTCACACAAAAATAATAAAAAAGATCTCACTGTTATTTTCACATTAAATATAGCAATAGTTTGATATAAATTTATGTCAAAATATGGGCTATACCTCATTTCGTAACGCGCCATTTGGTAACAGGCTCATTTGGTAACAGGTTCATTTGGTAACAGGTTCATTTGGTAACAGGTTCATTTGGTAACAAGTTCATTTGGTAACAGGTTCATTTGGTAACAGGTTCATTTGGTAACAGGTTCATTTGGTAACAGGTTCATTTGGTAACAGGTTCATTTGGTAACAGGTTCATTTCGTAACATTTTTTTCGTAACGCAAGATTTCGTAACAGATTCATTTCGTAACAATTTTTTCCGTAGCAGATTCGTTTCGTAACAATTTTTTTCGTAACACGAGATTTCTTGACAAAATTTTTCGCAATATTGATCAAGGCTCTATATAATTTAACTGAATCTAATTTACAACTTTTTTCATCAACAGGGGCACCAAATTCAAACGCTTGTCTTTTATATCTAAAATTATGGTAAAAAAAGGTATGCAACCACATAGATTCAAACCAGAAACCTCTACACTACCCCTTAGAATCGCTCAGAACTCCATCAACAGTGACAAACCAAACCAAGTGGTCGTCCACTTGGATCGATGTTTTTTCAAGGTTTTCGAGTTTGACAGTGGTAAAATCACATTTTATTAAGAAATTTTTGAGTTATCGTAAATTCTTGATTTCTCAAAATCAATTACTCACGATAACTCATAAATTTCTTGATAAATGTGTAACCATCTTCAGCATGGTTGAAGTAGTGCAGAAAAATTGTTTTGGAACCCGAAAACGCGAAAAAAAATTTGATCCAAGTGGATGACCACTTGGTTTTGTCTGGTCCACTTGGATTAAGTTCTGAGCGATTCTAAGGCGTGATGTAAAGACGTTGATGGTTCGAATCCACCTGGGCGCATATTTTATTTTTTTATTATAATTTGGAGTGTTTGAGTAGTGTAGAAGTCCATACACTCATCACTAGGGACCCAAATTCTATGCACTAAAAAATGCGAAATATGCGCATAAAATATGCGCTAAAAATGCTTAAATATGCGCTAAAAACGTAAAATATGCGGTATAATTTTTAGACTAAACCTTTTAAATGTACCGCATAAAATTTGTGAAGAATCACTATATGTCGTAAAATTGCTCTGAAACATGCTTTTGAACGGTTTGGCAGCTTATACATGATTAAAAGATACTTTTTGGATAATCCTAAATTTTTTTGCAAAAAAAATTGACCAAAATTTGACATATGGCTTTGCTGAAGCAAGGTGTTTTAACCTAGGAATTTAATTTATTTGACTTCAGTATTTAATTTATTTGACGTCCCATTTGACCTAGGATTTGAACATAGCTTTAAAAAACTCTTCTGCTCCGATGAAGATGCCGCAGGATTTCAGTCGAAAAAGATTTTTGAAAAGTGTTGATCGCCATTTACTAGCTAAGTTGCAAAAAAAAATATTTTGTAAAGCAATTTCGAGAAATTTAGGGTTCTGTACTCCTGCCACTTCTTCGCATCTTCTCGCAAATATAAACAATGTGCATTTTGCGATTTTCGAAATTAATATCTTTTACAAACCAAATCGGTGCTTTGCACTGTTATTTTGCTACATTAACTGAAAATATGAATCGCACGGTACTGAAACGTTAGCTATCTCAATAGAGGTTATTTAGTGAAAAAATCTCTTTCTTACACGCTTGACAATAAAGTATCCTGGTTTTGGAAACTAAGATATTGACTAATTTATACACAAAAGACGAGATTTGGCATGCTGCAACATCTTTTAACCCAAAAATTTCTGAGATTTTCTACAATATGCATAAAATATGCGTCAAAATTGCAAAATATGCAAAATATGCACTAAAAATGAAAAATATGCAAAACATGCTGCATAAAAGTACGAAAAAAGTACTCAAACAGGGCTAAAAGTATGTTTTTTGTGCATAACTATTGCTTGCATATCCGCAGAAAAATATGCATTTGCATAGAATTTGGGTCCCTACTCATCACCAAGGTTGCTAGTTCAAACCCCTCTGGGTGCAATCAGTCTATAGTAGAGGACCTCGATTCATGGTCCTGGTCACTGGGTGCTTGACGGGATTTGGAGAGCGTAAGGTGCTTTTAGATAGTTTGGGTTGATTTGAGGTGGTTTCAGCAGTTTGAGATAGTCTGCGGTGAATTACGGATGGCTTATGCGATTTGGGGTGGTTTCGACACAATTTAAAAATTTTCGGAAAAAACTTAAAAAAACTGCCTTGGTCCCCCTGTTGATGAAAAAAATTTTGTAAATTAGATTAAAATAAATTAGGTAGCGCCTTAAAATCACTGTTACGAAAATATTTGTTACGAAATCTCGCTGTTACGAAAAAAAATGTTACGAAATAAAGCTGTTACGAAATGAACCTGTTACCAATGAACCTGGTTAATAGCATCGGTGGCCTAGTGGGATAGCGCTGGCGGACTGCGAAAGATGGTCGTCGGTTCTATTCCTGTGGAGGTATAATTTTTCTCGACTTTTCCAAAATTTAGTCAATTAATTCTCGTTTGAATTTCACTGGTACCCGCCTTTCAAAGTATTCCCATCGGTGACGAGTAGAGATGAAGACAGGACAGGATCCTGTCCTGGTCCTGGTCCGTCCTGTTCGAAATTTATAAATAAAACAAAATCCTGGTCCTGGTCCTGGTCAAATTAAAAAAACCTGGTCCTGGTCCTGGTATTTTGGCCAATCCTGGTCGTCGAATTTGGTAAATATAAATGGTATTTTTTCGAAATGTCATCTTGAAACGAATTTTGATCGAAATTACTTTTGAATTTTTCATTCGGGTATTTTCAATCATTCATTTGGAATACAATCTGTTATTTTAAAGTGTTGATTTCTGCAATTTCACGACATTATATTTCTCATTTATTCAGAAAAAGGATTTCCATTTTGAATTTTGTTTTCAGATGAGCATTGTCTGGAGCATCGGTCTTTTCGACAAGTTGTCCGTTACAGAAGCGAAATGTCGAGTGTGCAACAAGCCAATCAAGATGGCAAACGGGTCGACAAAGGGACTCTTCGTTCACGCTAAAACACATGAGCAATACGCTGCCAAGCTCAAGGAACTCGAAGAAAAGAATGCATGGCAGAAGAATGCTATCGAGAAGTTTGTCAAGGTTTTGCCAACAGGTAGACTTGAAACTTTTGTATGTCTATATGCCAGAATCTATTGGTGGTCTTCTGTTTTTAGGAGAGCTTTCATCGTTGGATAAGAAGGTGGTACATCTTATCGCGTGCGCTAATCTGCCCTTCTCGATTGTCGACCAGCCTTCATTCAAGCCGCTATTGTCTATGGAATACCGAGAAAGCTTGAAGGGTAGGCGTTGAAAGTTTTCAAAAGTTAAAAATTTTTTAACTTTTTTTAGGACGTCAACACTATTCCGATTGGGTGCTTCCAAGGATGTGTCAGATGGTCAAAGCGAAGGTTCAGCAGCTTATTGAGGTTTGCCCTGCAGTTTCGTTTACTTCTGATTTGTGGTCGGGTGCAACAGAGTCGTTTATCAGGTTTAATTTCGCCTATTATTGCTGATATCGAGATCATTTATGTTGAATTATTAAGCTTGACAGTGCACGGAATCAACCTGGACTGGGAACGTCTGAAATTTGTGCTTTCAGTGGAGCCATTTTCTGGGAGTCACAATTTCCAAACAATTGGCGACAAAATCAAGGGTATGATTAGAGATCTGTAGATAGAGAAATTGAAGCAATCACATAAGTTTAGGTATGCTAAAGAAGTGGGAATCTTTGAGGATAGGTGCCATGTGTTCTTGAGGGATGAAGGTGCCAACATGCGCAAGGTAGGTACTAATCGTTTATCAAGGTGGCGTCAGTGTACGTATTTGTTCAGGCTTTCGAAACAGAAGGTTTTCGACACGCCGACTGTGGTGCTCACAAGCTAAACTTGGTCGTGAACAAAGCGATATTCGAGGAGAAAGACGTTTCGGCGATTTCAAAGCGATGTCGAGCACTGGTGGGCCACTTTAAGCACTCCCTTCTGGCTCAGGATCGTCTCAAAGATTTGCAAGCTGCACTAAGCTTCCTAAACACTCCCTCAAACAGGTTCGCTTATCATACCATGACACGAATCAAGGATTTTTGTTTGCAGGACGAACCGACTCGGTGGAATTCTTCATTCTACATGTGCCAAAGTCTCGTCGAGCAACAGAAAGCGGTGGAGATGTATCTATTGCAGTGGGACAAAATGGATCTGAATCTCAAGCCTGAGGAGTGGAAAATCATGAGGAAGTTGGTTACCTTGCTGGATCCACTGGAGTCTGCCTCGAAACAAATGTGCCGAGTCGATGAGCCGCTGTCCATTCAGTTTCCGATCGCTAGAGCCTTGACCAGAGATATCAACGACATTACTGTTCCAGAGCTGCAGCAAATTCGTGGAAGCATCCTTGGTCTTCTATGTGAGAAATTCAATGTTGAATATGAAAAGTAAGCACTCTTCTAAAATATGCTTTTCTCTTTATGTGCTTATGCCGTTTTAGGATTCATGGAATGGCGATGTTCTTAGACCCCGTTTCAAAGATCGGATCGCATCCAGGAAAGCTGAATTCTACGCTAAAGTTATCGAATGGATCCAAGAGGAGTGTGGGGAGATTTCATCCGTCGAAGAGATAGGTTTGTCGATTTAATTTATTGTTGATTTTTTACTCATTTTAGTTTGTTGATCTTAGAACCTCGTTCGCCTCCACCAAAGCGCTCAACGTCTTTCTTCGAACGCCACAGTCAACTTTTTGAGGATGAATCGCATGTAGTATCTCAGTCTTTCGATTCAATCATAATGGAAGTACAGTCTTACTGCAGGTCAAAGTGCATTCCAACAGATCAAGATCCTTAGAGTTTTGGAAGGTACTACATTTAGGGAGTTCAACATTTTACTGTTCGATATTTTCTAGATTAACGAAGCGACCTATCCGGTGTTGTCTAAGCTTGCACGCAGGCCTGTGCACGGGCCCACTTTTTCGCGGCCCGGCCCGGCCCGGACATTTTTTTTTGGGCCCAGTCCGGCCCGGAACCTAATTTTTTTTCGGGCCCGGCCCGGGCCGGGCTGGCCCGTAGTATAGTCAACTGTCAGTGCAATTTCTAACATATTCAAAAAATCAAGCAAAAAATAGAGTGGGAGACTTTATTATTCAACATCACTCGAAACGCAATATTTTTTCTATTATTTATTTTCTAACACAAATAGATAAATATTGATTATGTAAAAAAGTTTCTCTACTCTTTTTCATCAATTGACTCAACGCTGTACCTAATTTTATTCCTTAAAATACTCAGTTTCCAAGTCAGGAGTGAAATATCTCGGGATTCAGTCCACTTTTTGCAAAGCAGTTTTTTGCAAACAAAAATAGACAAGTTGTATCTTCAGAATTACCTAAACGAAAAAAACCTAAACAAGCTTAATAGTAATCAGTTCAACCCTGTACGATAAATTCTATTTTTAGCCTCACTTTTTTTTTGTCTTGAGCGGAATTTGAAATTTCACAGCAAGTTGTAAGCTTTGAGGGCAGTTCCATAAGCAAATTGACCATGCTAAACACGAATCCGATGTCAAAAATCTAGGTTTCTACAGCGAAATTTAAGTTTTACGTAAAAATCGTTTTCGAACTTTTTTGAGAGTCTTGTTAAACACTAAGAAAGCCTGTTTTCTGCCATGTTTTACTTTAATTTTTTGCACAATAATGTTCCATTTTAATTGCTCTGTCTTTTGCGCTATAGTAGAGCCGTAAGGATTTTTGGAATCGCGAAAAATTTTGACTTTTTATTCAAAAAAATACGTTTACAAAAAGTGGCGAAAATCATTCTTTTTGCTGGTAGTACAATATTTCAGAATTATTTTTGGCAGTGTGATATACCGTTAGAAAGCTCTAATTCTGGGCTTTCCGACGGTATAAAAAACAATACAAAAATTTATAGAAATCATAAGAAAAATGAAAATTAACGATAGCTTAAAAACGCGAAAAACAAGGTTTCAAAAATGGGCCGTTTCTCATATTCTTAGTGCGAATTTTGAAAACTAATAACACAGGCGTGCTCAGCGTTAAACTCTGCATCGAAATAAACCAATGTAACAACCGGTATTTTACGTGTTAAGTGCTAGCTGCGATCACGGATGAGTGATTCAAATGATTGTAAGTAAATCTGAAGATAAAACTTGTCCATTTTTGTTTGCAAAAAGCTGCTTTGAGATATTTTACTTTTAGCCACGTTACTTTTAGTTGTTACCGCGATTGTTACTACGGCCCCAGGAACTTTTTTGACTTGTTTCGAATTTTTATTTCTAAAAATTTCACACTATTACATAGCCCTGGATTTAAGCTTTCTAACAAGCCATTAATTGATTCAATGCGATTTCAAAAAAGTTTCAAAAACAAGTCTTTGTATGAACAGAACTTTCTTCAAACTTTTAAAAATTCCAGTAAGTCAGTCAACAAATTGTTGAAAACCCGAAATCCGTGACTACATTTTGATACAAGACTTAAAATTTTTTTTTTAAAGTTGGATTTGATAAGGTATATTTAAGATTAATAAATTCCGGGCCGGTCCGGCCCGTCGATTTTCGAGCCCGGCCCGGCCCGTAAGCAATTTTGAAAGTTGGGCCCGGCCCGGCCCGGGCCTCAAAAATCACGGCCCGGGCCGGCCAGCCCGGGCCGGGCCGGCCCGTGCACAGGCCTGCTTGCACGTCGTTTCCTGTCTGCTCCAGCGACAAGTCAACCTAGTGAGCAAGTCTTCTCCGTTGCCAGAGATGTGTACGACTACCGCCGAAGTAAACTGAGTCCAGAAAAAGCAGAAATGTTGATATTCTTAACCAAATCGCTCCCGTTGTTGAAATATTGTTATTGAAAGTTGTTTACTGGATGTAATGAATGTAGAAAAAAGTCAATAAAAATTTTGCTGGCAGTTTAAACCGGATTTCTGGAATTTAACGAAAATCCTGGTTTTTGGACCAGGATCCCGACCAGGATCCTGGTTTTTAGAATTTCTAATCCTGGTCCTGATCCTGGTCTTGGACAGACCATAAAATCCTGTCCTGAAATCCGTCCTGGTCCCGTTTCTTCATCTCTAGTGACGAGCATGCCCTTTAAAGGGAGGGTGAAAGCTATCAAGGAGATAGTCTCGACACGAAAGGATTACTCCAAGTTTCGTATTTTTTAAAATGTGGTTTTAAAGCCATTTTTTGTCGAAAACTTGGTGTTGCGATGTCAGACAAACTTATGCATAATTGAAAGTTATATCAGCATCATCAATATGAGAAATTCGAAATTCATTCAGAAAATGCACTAAAAATCGAGATGAAAAGGGGAAAAGGGGGTTGATTATTCTTATATTGCATTTCAATTTTTAGGGTATTTTTTGAAGGAATTTCGGAATTCTGATATTGATGATGCTAATCCAACTTTTAATTCTCCACAAGGTTGTCTGCAACACCGAGTTGTCCACAAAATATGGCTCTAGAACCACATTACAAAAAAACAAAACTTAGATAAATCTTTTTGTGTCGATACTATCTCCTTAACAGCTCTCACCCTCCCTTTATCACCGGGTTCGTGTTCAACGTTGTCGATTTGCTTATAAAACTGATGTTTAAAGGACCATGGTTTTTACGCGCAGCGTCATGTGCAAAATTTGAATTGGCGGGGACACTTCGCTTTCGTCTCGCATTGTACTCTTTGGAGTTATGGCGAACGCCAAAAAAGTGTTTTTGCGCCAAAAAAAAAAGTATTGTCCGTTTTAAAGTTAATTTTGCTGTTTTTCATAAGTGCAAATTAAAAAATGTTTTGTTCCGCTACGAACGCCGATACAGAAAATCCGTTTTTGCAGGGTAATTCAGCATGAAATTCTCCTACAGGAACTACACCTTTCCCAAACCGTCCTTGGAGAGTTAAAAGCTTTTTAAACTTTCTTACGTTTTTTGCAGGGATAAAACGAACTGCAACTCCCAGAGAAGTGAAGCAGGCCTACAAAAAGCTTGCTATGGAATGGCACCCCGACAAAAATGATAGGTAAACTTAGAATCTAATAGGAGCTTTCTATTTCACTTTTGCAGTCCTGAAGCGAGCGAAAAATTTATGGCGATCAACCAAGCATACGAAGTTTGTATGCAGACTCAATATTTAGCTAAAATAATATTTAAGGTTCTCTCTGATCCAACCAAAAAAGAGCGGTATGACCGGTTTGGTACATTTGATACAGGGCATCCACATGAACACCAGCACAATGATTTTGACCACTTTGTAAGCATGGCCAACCAAATATTTTCAACCTTTTTTACATTTTCATTTCACATTTCATGCCTATCTTTTTAATCCTACCAAATTACGAGTTGTGAAAAAGTCATCGCTTGGTATATTTTTGAAAAACTCTAAAAACAGAATTAGAGATGGTTATTTGCGATGTTGTTATTACGTATTTTTTTGTTTTTTTAAGTTTTTATAGATAGAGAAAATTTAAAAAAACATTCAAAAAACGAAAAAGTGAAAATCAAGTAAAAACATTTTGAACATCGCAAATGACTCCCTATAAATAGAAGAAATGAAAGGTCGACCGCAACCAAGTAGTATTATCATAAGAATTATTTTTCAGTTCAATTTTGGTGGTTTCTCCAAGCCTGGTGGGTCATCTTTTGATGCTCATCGGATCACATTCCGGATGTACATGAACTCACTGCTGGAAAAGTCTCACACACAACCTTTCATCATTTACGCATACTCCAGCTATTGCCAGATGTGTTTCTTGTTGGAGCCTGTTTGGAAAGATGCCGTTACAGATTTGGAGTCACTAGGTACAAAATTTTACTGTTTATTTATTTTATTTTTATTTATTTTATTGTTTATTTATTTATTTCATTCATTTATTTTCGGCTACTAGTAGTAAAGTAAAACATTATTTATAGGATATGGAATTGGCACAGTAAATTACTTAACTGATGGCAATTTGTTCGAGAAGCTGAGAATCACCCATCTTCCATCCATAGTAGTTTTGGTGGAGGGAAGAGTGGTCCATTTTAGAGGTACGTACTAATTGGATACTTTATATACTATTTAGACAAAAGAAATTACAGGAAATATGAATGGTTTGACCTCGAAGGCAATTAGACTATTTGCTAGAGATGCCATTCCTAACACTTTCCTGTTCAAATTGAACACCTATGATGCATTGCGCCGCTTTTTAGACCAGTGGGAAGCTACTAATAAGGTATTAAATAAATGTTTTCCGTCTGTCAATTGGAATTTGCATTTATTTAATCAAAGACTTTTCTTACTAAACGAAATATTCAGCCTTCAATTTTGATGCTTGGCTCAAAGGAAGAACCTAGATTGCGTTATTTACTAGCGGCTATGAAATTTTCTCATTTTGCCAGGTCACTAATTGTAACCCAAAAGACAACTTAAACCTAATATTTTTTCAAGATTTGCTTATATTTGTATCAACAATGCTCACTCGGATGTAGTAGAAATGAAAAAAGCCTTGAACATTCAATGTTCCGACTGCGAAAATATTTTTGTCTTCAAGGAAAATCCCGAGGTTTACTCAACATTGCTAATCTCAATAGTATACTTACCGAAAAAAATATTTAAGAGTGGTCCACTAGCCAAGCTAATTTCTGACGATCGCCAGTTCTCCACTCAAGAAATTTCTGCCTTAATTGAAAAAAATAAATTTATAGAAATGCCTAGAGTAAGTCTCATTTTGTGAGGGCCATACTTTTAAAAAGTTCCCCACTTTTAGTTGTCTTCTATGGGCTTTTTTGACGAACTCTGTCCAATTTCCTCACGAAGTGTCAAGCATTTCTGTGTTATACTACCAGTCTTCGATGTTGCCTCAGATCAAAAGTATGTGAAAGCAATGCGCAAGTTCGTGCAGACATATGATGATCAGTTGACTAAGGAACGAGTGCATATATCCAGTGTGTTCATTGATAAACAGAAGGAGTTTGTTAATGAGTTCAAACATGTCCTACCAATTAATGAGGTTTCCAGCTTTGCGACTTTTTTTTTTAAATTCACACACAAAGCATTTTAGGAAAAACGGAGCATATTGGTGTTATGGCGTTACGAGTATGTCAAAGCCAAGTATTCTTGGATTCCATCAGTTTGGTAGGTCAATTTATCAATTTAAAAATGGTTTTAACATGTTAAACAACGCCACAGGTGAGTTTGGGGGTTATTGGAGTTTTTTCAAATTTGCAATTTTTTGGGCGTTTTGTTTTTCGTGTTAATTTACCAATTTTTTTTCTTTTTTAGCCTTAGGCACAGGGTAGGCAACAGGGCTACATCGGATATCTGATATCCAAATATGGCCAATTGAAAAAAAAAATCCATTTTTCAGCATTGACTGAAAGCTTTTAAAATCCGATATCCGATCTGATATTTTTTCATATCCGATGCAGCCCTGGTAGGAAGCATGTGTTAGGACAGGCTCAGTTGTCTATCCAAAACAGCAAAAAAATATCAAAATTTAACAGGGCGGAGTTCATAAAAGGTCCCATAAACCATCCATCGTTAACTTGCTAATAAAATCATCTTTGCAGGTCCGTAGACCCTGAAATCATGCACAAAAGCTTTGAAACACTCAAAGAGCATTTGTATTTGTTGTCACGAGGAACTCTGCGAATGGATCATACTGCTAAAATAGTCTCTCTGGTAAGCTCTTTCATTGCGAATAAGTTAAATATTTTACCAAAATGACAATATTTATTCGCAGGTAGATGAGTACGCTCCAACCTGGTTTACCAGCTTTTCTCGCACATTGGTCAGAATGGCTGAGACTGTGTGGTTCCATATTACTAAAGAGGAAGCCCTGCCAATACTGAGTGTGATGGGCACACTGTTGTTTATCTTCTTCGTCGGCTATGGTCTTAATTACTTAGTGGCTGATAGTGCGAAGACTAGACAATTCCAAAAGGTTAGGTTGTATATATAAAAATTTATGCGGTAATCTTTATATTTCAGGAGAAAACCCCCTTTCCAACTGAGCAAAAAGAGTGGCACCCAGAAGACCCAAAAACAGCATCCACTCAGAGGTCTTCTTCGACAGCTACCCAACCCGGCAAAAATTATTCGGCAAAGACAAAGTAAATTTCAAGTTTCTTTGGTGACTTTGAAAACGAATTAATTGCAGAATATGGCGAGAAATGGAGCCAATGATTCATGAACTACGAGCTGAGACCTACTTTGGTCTGATTCGTTTGTTGAAACCAGGCTGTAGGTCTATCATTATCTTAGTGGACCCTGACTCCAAAGATTTTCTCCTTCCACAATTCGCTCGCCATATGTATCCGCTAAGAAAGTAAACTTTTTTCTGTTTATATTTATTTAATTTTGTTACAAAGAGTACAAAAGTTCAGCTCATGAATTTTTAGCAACAAGACGTTCTCATTTGGATTTTTGATGGTCAACAAGAATCTGGCTTTTTTCCGATCTTTATTGGAGCACACCTTGCCAGGAGATGAGGACAACACCAAAGATAAGGCCAATACTTCTGCTGCTGTCAATGTTGACAATGCATCTGCTAGTTTGCTGACCAGAGAGAGGCTCAAGGTTCTCTAATAATAAACATGTTGTGTTTTCTAGATTTCTTTTTTGCAGGAGATCAATCCCAAACAGACATTAGGCACAGTTCTGGTGTTGTGTGGTTGGAAACTCTACTTCTCTGTCTACCATCCAATGCATTCCACCAGCAGGTCAAAGAATTATGTCGGCTTTGAGTGCAGTGATGACGAAGATTTGTCATCTGATTGTGGAGACACCAAAGTCAATACCGGCGGCAAAAAAGTAGGTGCTTGGATGCTCGATTGCCTATTTATACCGCGATTTTGCATTGAGCTTTTGACTCACTTTAGCAAGCTGCCACCAGTGATGTTCCCTTAGGATTAGTTTAGAGATCAAAAATTTACAAAAATGTAATCGATTGCAAACTTTCGAGTCTTTCATTTGCAATCATGTAATTGATTGAAATTTTTTTATTCTACCGTTTAAGAATAAACCAGCTAAAAAGGTCAGTAAACAGTTTTTTTTGGAGTAAAAACATCTGTATAAAGACGAACTTCTGCTTTCAATGTCATGTGTATCACAAAATGGCCTTTTTACTGACTTAGTTTTTCGATTACACGGAAGAATCAAGAAATTTCAATCGATCACATGAAACTAATCGAAGGAATTAATAATTTACCATCGATTACACGACTGCAAATGAAAGACTCAAAATTTTTCAATTGATTACATATATCTAAACAAAAGAATCAATAACTTGCAATCGATTACATTTCTGTAAAATGATCGTAATCGATTGAATCGATCGATTTGTGTAAACGGAACATCACTGGCTACCACCTAAATTTTAGCTAGTGAGTTAGCGTACATCTTCGGATAGAAGTAGACCTTCTAATTAACTGCCCCTTAACGGACGCATATCTCGAGGCAGAGCAGGTATTTTATACTGCTTTTTACTTTTACAGTTTGTTAACTACCGAGAGCTCTGCCAAATTGGCAGTGCCAATACCACTTTTACCACTCTACCAATACCACTCCAATACCACAGATTCTCCTCGAAATTTTTCGATTTAAGAATTTGAAAAATATAATCCTATGGGCTTTCATTAGAAGTTATACGGTAAGTTACAATTTGGACGGTCACTTGCCTGGGAACAGTTTTAAAAAAGAGGATATTCACTATTTACTGGTCAAACTATAATATATTTTTTAAACAAAATCAAGACTTTATCCTCCTTTTCAGCAAAAAATACTAAAAAAGGACTTGAACGTAGAAAATGTGCTGAATGGAATGTCTTCTTTCTTGGACCGCTTGCTGGAAGGATCCATTCGTCGGTACTACGTCCCTGAATGGCCTGACAATTTGAAGTAATAGGATACTACAAGAAATAATTAAAAAAAGAGCATCTGAGTCCGAACTTCAAGTGATTCATATACCTAGTCCCCAGCTTTGTGATCTACACTAGTTTTAAACCAAACCATTCTTTAATGAATTCCCAAGCAAAAATGTAATACTCTCTTAAAGTCTTAATGGCCAAATACTTTGCTGTTGTTCCACCCTATCCATAATAATAATAATAATAATCTCGTAGTGTGTCTGTAATTGTGCTTCCATTTGTTGAGGGGAGATATTATGTGTGTGCAATGTGGGTGTACCGTATTTTCTCTATTAATGAACCCGGGTTCATTATTTTTCAACCCTTCGAAAATGTTGAAATTGTAAATCAAAAATGGCCCTAACTCTGAAATCCTAGTCAAAAAATCGAGGGGGGGTTCATTATTAGAGAGGGGTTCATTAATAGAGAAAATACGGTATGTCTTTCCCATGCTCATTTTTCAAAGTTTCAGTGCTATTTTAACGAAAAATCTCATGTATGATTAATACCAAAAAGCTACGTAACTTTAAACTACTTCATCCATCAGTCCGTTTTTAAATGTAAATTTTATTATTGTGCTGTTGTCATATGAACAAAATAAAATTTTTTAGTATTTTATTCTTTCGATTAAAGAGTAACTGTAATACACTGACGAAACTATTTTTAATATTTTTTACATACACCAAACTTTGGATCACTCAAACTGACTTCGAATCAGTGTCGGAAATCAGTGTCGTCAGTAAATCTAAAACTTACGGCACCGGCACCAGCTCACGGCGCCGAGCCCGAAAATTTCAGCACTGGCTCTTCATTTGGTTTATTTCGGTACTGGCACCGGTACTTATTTAGTTGATTCCCCTTTTTCGCAAAATGACTTAAAATCGCGTTTTGTACTAGTTTTTTTCTGCTCAATATGATATAAAAAACGTTTCTATACAGTCAACTCCCGATTTAGTGTACACCGGATTTAGTATACACCTCGGTTTAGTGTACACCTGGATTGAATGATTTTGGCCGGCGGTTAATTAAAATGACTAGAATGAACTCTCGATTTAGTGTACACTTGATTTAGTGCACACCTGGAGCCGGTCCCCAGGGTGTACACTAAATCGGGAGTTGACTGTACCATTTTGGCTTGAAAATATAAAACTTTCTCGAACAATTTCCATTTTGACTCTTCAAATGTAGATGACCTTTTAGGGTATTTTACGGTCATTTTAGTGATTTTTCACATTTAAAGCCTGTTCACAATGGTGGCTACAGCTGCAGCGTGTGGCGATTGGGTGTTCACAATGCGTCGCCACACGCTGCAGCCACACGCCACACTCTGTTCACAATGATGGCCACACTCTGCAGCCACACGCCACACTCTGCAATCACACGTCACACGCTGCAGCCACACTCTGTTCACAATGGGAAAAATTTGTCGCTGCAGCCACACGCTGCAGCCACAGCCACACTTTCAAAAATATTTGAAAATAGTGTGGCGTTTTTTGAAAATTTTCCCTTTGTGTTTATGTTTGTGATTTCATTTTATTTTTATGGTTGCTTTCGAGTAGAAATGTTGTTGTTTTCGTTTCCTTGTTAAATATTGTTGCTTATATTTCCTTGCTTGAGTTTCTTGTTTTTCAGATCAAAATGTCTACAAGTGATGATGAGCTCTTCGCTTCACCGACAAAAACAAGTGTGGAGAAGCCGATCAAATCTCTCGAAGAGGACTCGAAAGCAGATCCGATTCTCGTCAAGTTGATTCAGGAAGTGAAAAAGGAGCGCTGCCTCTACGACAAGTTTCTCAAGGAGTACTTGAACAACACGCACAGGGGTCCCATCTGGTCAAGAATTGCGAAGTCGGTTGGCATTGAGGGTTTGTTTTGCATTATTTGTTTGCTTTTTTGACAAGATGCTTATTTCATTTTATTAGATGGAAAGAAAGCGTCGAAAAAGTGGAGGAATCTGCGATATTTCAAAGAAGAAGGCGCGGTGGAGTGGCAAGGAAGAATGATCTAGAATATTGTTGTGTTGTTGTTGACTCAATAGTACTGAATAGTGACTGAATAGTTGGGCTGAATAGTAATAAAGATGATGTTTTGGATTAAGATAATGGGCACCTTCAATTTTCTCATTGTGAACAGAGCGTGGCTGCAGCGTGTGGCGTGTGGCTGCAGAGTGTGGCCATCATTGTGAACAGAGTGTGGCGTGTAGCTGTAGCGTGTGGCTGTGGCTGCAGAGTGTGGCGTGTGGCGACACATTGTGAACACCCATGCAGCTGCAGCGCCACGCCACACGCTGAAGCCACACGCTGCAGTCACCATTGTGAACAGGCCTTTAGGCTTAGTCAAGGGTAGGCCAGCGTATTTTAGAACGGACTCAAAAATATTTTTCTCACTGTTTTATAGTACGAGAAACATATTTGAGTCCTCCCTAACATACTCTGACCTACCCTTCGCCTAAGCCTAAATGTGAAAAGTTACCGAAAAATGACCCTCTAATTATACTAAAAAGACCGTCTAAAAATTTGAAATCGATATTTTTAGAGAAAAGATTAAATTTTTTAATTAAAGACGATTTATAAACGTTTCTTGTATCATGTTGAGCAGAAACAAATAGTACGAGACCTGATTTTAAGTCATTTTTTCGAAAAATAGGGGCGGAGCGAACCAACTAAATAAGTGCGCTGGCACCAGCTCACGGCACTGTCGAAAAAGTTTACCTATTCCAAAGGAGGTTTATGGGAATTTTCGGCAAATTTTTGTACCGGTTCACATCAACGGGTTAAACTAATTTTCATGGCTTATCCACTTTTTTATTTTATTTACTTTTATCAATATATGCATGTATTTTCAGCTTATGATTTCTTCGCCCCCACCTCCAAACCCTTTGAAAAGTGGAAGACTTTGAAGAAGATTTTGCATGCTGGAAAAGGTGAATTGCACACTTTTTGCACAGACACTAAAGCTATATTCCACTACGAAATTCTTTTACCATTAGTGGATGTGGAAAAAGAAGGTTTTCCTGAACACAAGTCAGTACCCTTTTTTACTCTGCTGTACTAATTCTTCTATTTCAGAGACTCCTACAAGTCTATAGACAACACCAAGAAAGTGTGGCCAGAGGGCTATGGAAAAGCATTAGAGCTGGTTTTTGGAAAGAAGTTTCAGCTACCCATATTAGAGAAGTGTGTGGAGACCATGTTGGTGGATGAGGTCAGTTTTGACCAGAAAACAGCCTTTCGCATTTTCGGCATGGCGTAAAATCCGCGGCGAATTTATTTTGACATCGCTGTTATGCGAAAAAGGTTGACTCCGGATTTGCGTTCAGCAGGGTCATGTAAAAGTGCTTTTAAAATAAAAAAACTCACTGACAAATTTAAAATATTGAATTTTGTCAAATGTTCGTTGTCTTGAAAGCAATTTGACAGTAAGTTTGAATTCGTAAAAAGATTATTATGCAAATCGATCATGGTGAACACGAATCTAATATCAGAATTTTGTTTTCACTCAGCAGAGACGTCAAAATGAAATTCCCACACAAAAAGTTTTCCCATGTCGGGTTTTTGTAAATATGAGATCACTATCTCATGATTTTAAAGCATACTGTTTATATAAAATTTTCAGATCAGTCGTTTCGACATAGACAAAAGTGAACTGCTGGGCTACCCCACAATGTCCAAGAAGTTAAGGGACATCTCCAGAGTAGAGGTGGACAAAAAATATGATCCTGCCAAGGACGGTCATCATCACCATTGTGCTGCTAGTGGACCTATTAGGTTGGATTGTTATAAAACATAAAACTAGCGTTTATAACTTGGCATTTCATTGCAGAACAGGCTATCCTATCCTGGACGAATTGATAGAAAGCCCAAAACCTTTGCGGTTTATGATCCATTTGCTAGAGGTTTTGCAACCTAATGAATATCAAGCTGACAGCTGGTGAGCAATTCTTTTTTTATTTTAATTGAAATTATATGTCATATTCAGGCAATTAAATGCAACCCAGAAGCTATCTAGTTTGGAAAAATCCAGACAACTTGGCAATGAACTGTTTTCAAAAGTATGTCTAGCTTAAGCCAAACTATGAAATAAGATTTTAAAAAGTTTTTTGCAGAAAAACTACGAACAAGCAGCTATCAAATACAAAGAAGCGCTCGGTGTGATTGACACTTTATTGTTGCAAGAAAAGCCTGGGGATGAGGAGTGGAAGGAACTGGATAGAAAGGTGATTTTGACTACCTTGTTACCAAAATTTAAAAATTAAATCTGTTAAAGGGGCATACCAGTGCGTTACACTGCAAATTAAGGCCGTTATAGAAAACAGTCATGAGAGAAAGAAATTTCTGGTCCCCGCCTTAATTGCAGTGTAACGCGCTGGTATGCCCTTTTAAAAACCTCTGAAAGTGACTATAACTTAGTTTCCAAAATTTTCAGTAAAATGTCGCAAACAGCCCAATTCCAATTAATTTGGAGATACTTACAGTCCCGTTTAAGGCCGGCTCCCGGTCGGGTACTTAACTCTCTAGACACATATATTTTAAGCTGTCTGGTTCACCGCCCTTTATTAAATAAAATGCCTGATTATTAGGATCTTTTTATATTAAATAGTGCGATTGCAGGATTGTTGAAAATGAACGGTAAGATAAGAATGCTTGCTATTTTTCGGCACCAGACATAATTGGTGAAAAAATTTAAAAAGCTGTCCAAGCTAAGAGTCAAACTTACACGGCTGCCGGTTTATTGAAACTCGTGTGTAAGTAATTCCAAAGTAATTCTAGAATCAAAATCAATTATCAAGACGAGACTGTACTTACAATTATTAGTAGAAAGTGGAATTTTCCAACTTTTTGTAATTCAAGCCTAGAAATTCATGAAATAATTGGTGAAGTTTAGAATATTCCCTTCTACCTGAACCTCAGTCAATGTTTCCTGAGCACTGGAAAATACTACGAAGCTATAGAAACTGCGTCAGAAGTGTTGAAAAGAGATGAGTGGAATGAAAAAGCGCTGTTTAGACGGGCTAAGGCAAGAATATCTACTTGGGACTTAGATTTGGTGAGGTTTCACAAAACAATGCTTGAAATAATTCAATCTACTAATTTCCAGGCTGAATTTGACCTGAATTTATTGCTGGAACATCATCCTAATTTATCAAGCTTGGTGCAAGAGCACATGGTGTTAATTGGGCACAAAAGAAAAGAGAAAGAAGTTAGCGATAAAGTTGCCTACAAAGCTATGTTCAATGCACTCTGAAAAAGCACGGATTTTCGGGCTCTATCCCTAAATGGATACTGATTTTAACTTTGGTCCTTGTGGTTTTTTTGTTTTGGTGCAGCAGTAAGCAGATTCAAACATGTTAAATAAGCCACAAAAATTACAAAAATCACGTTTCAATTCGCCGTAGCTGGCCTACTTTACGCCTAAGAAAAAGTAAAAGAATAATGGTAGTGATTGATGGCCAATATAAAAAATAGGTATCTATTTGAAAATTTACCTGATTTTGGGTATTAATATGGCTTTTTATTGACTAGTCTACTTTGTCATTAAAATGATCTCAATATTAATTTTTTAAAATTAATATTTTCGTTTGTAATTATTAAAAAATTTGTTGTAAAATCTTTAAATAAAATTTTTTAAACTAAAAAGTATTTGTTGCAAAATTGTGATTTAAAACTATATATATTTTTATTTTTGGTATTTTCAATATTCTACTAAACTTTTTGGCTTGAAAGGAACGTTGCGGGCGTAATCGTTTTGAGTACTTATGTAGACTGACTCCACCGCCCCCCCCCTCAATTTTCTGAACAGTGACCAAAAAAGACGTCCTAAACTACTTTTTCCTACTCAACATGATAAAAGAAACATTTGTAAACAGTTTCTAAATTTGAGATTTTTTTTGAAATTTCTTGACTCCAACTCCTCAAAGCCAGATGGGCCTTTTAGGGTATTTTAAAATCACTGTTTCGTAATTTCTCAGATATTTAGGCTCAGGCTTAGACAGGGATAGGCCAGCGTATGTTAGGACAGGCTTAAACATATTTCTCAAAAATAAAAACGTAAGAAAAACATGTTTGAGTCCGTCCTAACATAAGATGGCCTACCCTTGCCTAAGCCCTAAAAATTAGGGGGAGTGTCTTCGTCAATGAGATCATTTCGCCAAAGGCATCTTTTCGCCAATGAGATCACTTGACCAACGGTATGTTTTCGCCAATGGCTTATTTTCTCAAACACTCTTATTCCTTTGTCAGGCAAATTACCCATCATTTTATAGCTCATTTCACTGGCTACAAAATGACTGGTAATTTGCCTGACAAAGAAAAGAAGCTATTCGCGAAAACATACCATTGGCGAAGTGATCTTATTGGCGAAAGTTTCATTGGCGAAACAATTACGCCTCTTACCTTGTAAGCTTTTATGTGAATGACGGATCGCCACGAATACTATAAGTATATGTAAAAGTTTCTCACAAATAAAGAATGCTTTGGTCACACTGCTTGGTCTCGGTCGAGTCGATCATGGTCACACTGCCAAGTCGAGGTCGATGAGACATCGACATAGTCGATGTCCGACTTGTTACTTCGGAGAGGTTTTTTTGTAAAAACTTGTTCCTACGCCTTTTTTGGTTATTCCTGACCCTTTTTTTATTTAAAGTTACTTATTTCCTTTTCGAGAAATTTGATGTTCCTGTAGTTTTGACATCGACATAGTCGATGTCGCGGTATGTTTGTAGGTAAAGCGAAATTTGAATATTCCGTGCAAAGTTGACGGAGAAACTACTTTTTGAGATGAAAGAGCCTTAGTTCTACCAAGAGAGTGAGTTTGTATGCCAGAATAGTGGGCAGGTTTACGAAGGCAGCAAGAAGATTGGCTGCGAGGGTGAGCGGATCAGGGTAATGTAAAAGAAAAATTCCATCAACTTTTGATGTCACCTAAATTTTAGAGGCATTTTCTAAAGAAATTTTTCAAGTATAATAAATCTTTTATTTACACACCATCAATGGGTTGTAAACAGTTAAATATTGTTGTATTTAAAAAAAATAGTTTCCAGAATAGATAGATTTCAGAAAAACACTTTTGCAATGAAAATCCTTTATACATTAGTTGATTGGAGTTTCAAATTAAGTTTTTAACACTTGTATAGCAAATTTTTTGACTTCTGTCTTAAAAAATAAAAAGAATTTGAAATATTGAGTGTGACCACGATCGACCTCGACTGCGACCTCGACCAAGACCAAGGAGTGTGACCAAGGGGTAACGAATATCTATTTAGCCGATCTTTTACACCATTAAAACAACATGAGCCAAATATAATGGCCGCATATCTAGCCAATAACCTCTTTTATCTGTTGCTCTTGTCAACATCTCAGCTAGTCCTAGTCAAATCTGGAATTCCCCTAGCCAATCGTCCACCCAGCAATGAAGTGCAGGTGGAGAAACCTGGCAAGGTACTGACCATCCGAGTAATCTTGTCTTCAAAACCAGTTTACAACACAAATTTAGGCGGCTGAACAACCGGCAACTTTAGCAGTAGCAAACATCCAAAGACCAGCCCATCTGGAGGGTGTTCCTCTAGAAAGGGATGGAAAATTGAATAAGGACTTCAGAAGGGAGGTTTTGCTTGGCGAGGACACTAGTGACTTGAAGGGCTGGATTCGCCTGACAATAAATTAGGTGGTCACCACGAGAAGAGTCCTGAACAAGAGAAGAAACAATTAGAAACACTGGTCAAACACATGTTCTCCAGGTAAGAGAGACATTGGAGATTTTAAAGTCAAGAAGCTGTTTAGTCCAGACTCCGGTCACAAGAAATTCAAAAAATATATAAAACCCTAATGGTGTTTTGTTCAACGGCTTCAAATCTAGGAAATATCGAATATACTCTTGTAAATTTAGGGCAGACGTCAACAAAGATGGGAAATTGAGCGAAGAAGAACTGAAAAACCAAATCTTGGTCAACACCAACCACCATTTGGATGAGGCCAAAAAAGAAAGTAGTGAGGTGTTCCAAACCGTTGACGGCAATGGAGATGGTAAATCACACAGTTGCGTTTAGATATTTGCCTAAAAAGGGATTTTGCAGGCAAAATCACATGGGAAGAGTATAAATCTCATTTTATCGTAGAAAAAGGTCTGATGGACAAAGAACATGTCAAAGATCACACTAAACAACAACATCCTGACGCTTTTGACACAAATGGTTAGTTTTGTTTTGAAATTAAGCCATACATTAAGTCTCATTATAAGACCACCCTCGACATAAGACGAGGGTGCTCTTAAATCAAGATTCGACCGTACATGAGCATTTTGGGAGGTAGGCATTCGGTCCTAATAAATAATAAACGCCCCTTGTCGTTGGTCCCCTTTGTGACATTTTTGAACTTAAAGGATTTTTTAACAGGGTTTTCAAGGGTATTTTATTATCGGATCACCTATTTCGCAAATTTTTGATCCAGGGACTAGGCAAATATATACGGCTTATATCAAATAGACTGGTGAAATTCAGACAGTTGCTGGTGCACTTCAGTTACAGTCTAGATTTAATTGCTTTTTTCTAAATTACAGCTAGATTCCTCCTGCAGGAAGAGAAAGACGCTTTCGAACAAGCAGATGCTGATGGAGATGGCTTGGATGAAGTGGAATGGTAGGTTTGATTTATATTGACTATTGGTTGAAAACAGAAAAAAATGTGCAAGAACTTCTTTTCTGGTCTTCACTTTTATCTAAAAATTATACAACAAATTTACAGGCTCTCTTTCCGACACCCAGAACATTCCAAAGTGATGCTAAAAGAAATGGCCGAGGAGATTCTTAAAGCTTTTGGCAAGTTCTTTTTTTTTGAAAATTACACTTTAAAATCTGGCCCTCAATTTAGACATTGACAAGGATGGTGTTCTGACTGAACAAGAGTTCTCTAAAGTTAATAGTGGGGAAGTGACAGATCAGAAGATGGAGCAGGAGTACATTGAGGCCCGTAAACACGAGTTCAACACCATGATTGACAAAGACAAGGATGGCAAGGCTACCATTGAGGAGCTGCTCGAGTTTGTGGACCCTCGAAATGAGAGACATGCTCAAGAAGAGGTGCACGAAATCATGACTATAGCTGATGCAGACACTGATTCTCATGTCACCCTCGAAGAGTTGTTGTCTAAAGTGGATTTATTGGCTTCTTCTGGCTTTATCCATCCTAAGGCTAGGTTACACGATGATTTGTGAGCAGATTGTTTGGTAATAGTTCAAATTTTCGGGTCATTTTCCGCTAATAAAGAATTATAATTTTCTGTCTCAGCCGTAGGACACTAAAACTATGAAGGCGTGAAAATGGTCTTTTTAAAATAAAAGTCTTACTTTTTTATTTTTATAACATCGTGTTCGAATATTTTTCCCTTTGAAAAGCAAAAAATATTGGATAAACTGGGATTTTTACTTAACACTTGGAGGACGTCCTGCAACAAAGGTATCTTCTGATGCAGAAATCCATGCTGAACAACTCTGCAAAAACAGATTTTCTGTGTCTCGAGACCGAAACTTGACAAAACACCTTTTTAAATTTGCACTGCTGAAAAAGTTGTGTTCAACTTAAAGGCAAGGGTTAAGTCTAACTTTTAACACAGAAATACAAGTTTGAATATTTATCAGAACCGCCACAAATTTAGCTTTTAAATGGGCTATAACGCGTTTTGGAAATTCTTAATATAAAGCCTATAAAGGTTGAAATATGAAAAAGTTTTACGACTAAAAAATGAACAATATTATTCAAACCCATTTTTATCGCTGAAATCCGAGATTTAATCCAAGATTTAGGACTTTAAAACGGTATATTATTTATATGCAGTGCTCAAATAAAATATCTATATAGAAGCATTTTTGAATTAACAAGTATTATGCTTTTTGAATATTTATTGTCTCGAGCGGAATTTGAAAAACAACAGTCAACTTTAAAACGTAAGAGCAGTTTTTTAAGCAAAAAGGGTACGCTGAACAAGAATCCGGTGTCAGATTTACAGGTTTCAGTTTTTTTACAGTGGCAATACCCTTCATTAACTTTTTCCACTTCGATAAAAATGCTTCTATATACATATTTTATTTCAGCACTGCATACAAATAATATACCGTTTTAAAGCCCTAAATCTTAGCTACATTTTGACATATAAATTATATTTTAGTGAGACGGATTTCAGCGATAAAAATGGGTTTGAATAATATTGTTCATTTTTTAGTCGTAAAACTTTTTCATATTTCAACCTTTATAGGCTTTATATTAAAAATTTCCAAAAACGCGTTATAGCCCATTTAAAAGCTAAATTTGTGGCGGTTCTGATAAATATTCAAACTTGTATTTCTGTGTTAAAAGTTAGACTTAACCCTTGCGTTTAAGTTGAACACAACTTTTTCAGCAGTGCAAATTTAAAAAGGTGTTTTGTCAAGTTTCGGTCTCGAGACACAGAAAATCTGTTTTTGCAGAGTTGTTCAGCATGGATTTCTGCATCAGAAGATACCTTTGTTGCACGACGTCCTCCGAGTGTTAAAAGACAGTAAAAATGTTTTTAAAGAATGTTTTTTGTAGACTCAGATTATGAAAAAATTGTAAATTAATTTAAAAAACGAGAAAATTAAATTGCCGTATTTCTTGTAATTTAGACAGCCCCCCCTCCCCCCCTCCTAATTTAGCCCCCCCCTCAAGAGAGGATCCAAAGAATTTAGCCACCGCCTCTAATTTAGCCCCCCCCTAAACCGAAAAAAAATATTTTTCGTAGTCGTTTGGAGTATATAACCAGTGGAGTCGGTGATTTCATGCATTCTTAGCCCCCCCCCCTTCTAATTTAGCCTCCCCTCTAATTTAGCCCCCCTCTAAATGGGATCCAAAAAATTTAGCACCGGGGCTAAATTAGAGGAAATACGGTATTAAGCAGCGGAAAATGTCATTAAATGTATGAAATGCGCTGTACTGTACTATGTACATAGTTTATTTTACTGTTTTCATTCAATTGTCTTATGGCGGAGTATTACTTTTTTGCTTTTTAATTAACTCATTTTGTAAATTTACCAATTTTGTATTTTGAATCATAATATGTTGAGCTTTTTAAATTTTTATAACAAATTTTAGCATTGGACTTTGTTCTTTTTGCTAAGTCTGATATATTTTTGAAGCTTGTCAGCCATTTTAAACAAATATTTTCTTCTAAGTTGAACATAAATATAGTCTAAGTTGCTGTTTTATGACCTAAACTTGAAAAGCCAGTAATTTTAAGCATACATTTTTATACCATATCTTAGCAGAAAAGTCATGCAATTTTACTTTACGTTAAAAAATATAATAAAAATTATGACTTTGCCTAAAGCTAATTTTTTTAAAAATTGTTCAACTTTTAACTCTCTTCTTCATTTCTCGTATTATGTATTTTTTGTGTGTTTTCTGCGATCGAATTTTGGAATTGTGTTTTACAGATCTTCTATGGTTCACCTTCCATTCAATTATTATACAGGGGGCAGAAGGGGCCTATCGGCGCCTTCATCGTTTTTTTACTTATGAATATCAATCACAAAACCAAAAATTTAGGAGCGAACAAAACCGAAACGGCGCCGACAAATTGCTTTTGGGTCGGGAAAATGTTTGCGTGAAATTTTGAAAATTAAAAGTGAAAAAAGTTTTCAAGTTCAATCAAAAATTTTGATAGAAAAATGGCCTTTATAAAATTAGGTATATCCCCTATCAGAATTCACTTTTTTGGGCGCTCTGTTTTTTTTAACAAAAGCTGACATCCTAGGGAATGGCAGTGTTTATAGTCGAGTTGACCCCTCAACTTTTTAGGGGTCAACTTTTCACAAAAGTGCTAAAATATTAATTTTTGATGAGAAAGTGGCAAATCTGATATTTATGACCCCCACTCAACTTTTTGAGCTCTACAAGATGGCTTTAACAAAAATTTGACATCTTGTCTCTACAAAATTTTGACAAAAGTTGACCCTAAGTTGACCCCAGTTGACCCCTCAACTTTTTTTACCCACCGATTTTTCTGCGTCAAATTTTTATAAATCACTCGGAAAAACTGCCTATATTTTCGTGTAGAGCTCAAAAAGTTGCCCTAGGGTCATAAACATCAAAATAAAGAAATACAACGATAAATATTGACATTTTTCGAATTTAAGAAAAAGTTGACCCTAAAAGTTGACCCCGACTATAAACAGGGCCAATACGGTAAAATCAGCAACAAAATGATTTTGACATACAAGACCCATTTTTGACTTTTGAAGTCAAAAAGCGTGACAACGACCCCGCTATATCCCCTCAACATCATATAATACGCCTCAAAATAAACTTTTTTTATTTCTGACTTTAGGGGGTAAGTACTATTTTTCAGCGTTGGCCAAAACTGCTCATCCTGACTCAGGATGAGCACGTGTTCATCCTGAGTTAGGATTTACAGTGACCATTTAACTGTGAAATTACTCGAGTAATATACTATAAATTTCACAGTTAATTGGTCACTGCAAATCCGAAACGTGCTCATCCTGAGTCAGGATGAGCAGTTTTGGTCAACGCTGAAAAAAAAGAACCTACCAACCGCCCCCCCCCTACCCAAAGTCTGAGATAAAAAAATTTTATTTTGAGGCTTGTTATATGCTAACTGAAAATTCTACAAGGGGTAACGACATAATTTCAAATTATATCCCAGAAAAGAGTTATGTTTTTTGAGACAGTTGTATTAGTATGAATTAGCCTTTTTATTCAATAAAAATTTGATGTTAAGTGTTAAAGCTACAACAAATAACAACAACAAAGTATTAATTTAAATTATCAAAGATTACATTCTTCAAGTTGATTTAATATGGAACTATCTGTATCATGTATTAGATTAAGTCATCTCAAAATTGCCTTTTAAACATTTACGACATTTATTTACGTTCATTTACAAAGAGATGTCCAAGCCACGTGTTTTCTTCGATATCAACATTAATGGCAAGCCTAGTGGGCGAATGATTCTTGAGGTTTTTTCGACAATTCTTACTTGAATTCACAAATATTGATTTATTTAGTTGCGACCTGACATTGTTCCGAAAACCGCTGAAAACTTTCGAGCTCTTTGTACGGGAGAAAAAGGTCTTGGAAAAGGAGGTCGTCCTCTGCACTACAAAGGAAGCAAGTTTCATCGCGTGATACCTGGGTTCATGCTTCAGGTCACTTTTTTCCTGACGATAATATTTATCTTTTTATAACACTGTTTAGGGTGGTGACTTCACTAGAGGAAATGGAACTGGCGGGGAAAGTATTTTCGGGGAAAAATTCGATGACGAAAACTTTGATCTGAGACACACTGCACCAGGAATTCTATCAATGGCCAATGCTGGCCCAGGTAAAAATCAATTTAAAAAAATTCACGCCGGCTAAAAGCCACACAGTAGCTGGTTTTTAACTATGTGTTCAGGCACTAACGGATCTCAATTTTTCGTATGCACAGCGGCTACTCCTGGCTTGATGGTAAGCATGTCGTATTTGGCAGAGTCATTGAGGGGCTGGACGTAATGGAGATGATCGAATCTAAGGTAAGTATAGAATTTTAATTCCGATGGAACTTCGATTTATTGACCAGCTAAGAGGTCACGACATCAAGATTCGACTGTATGATTGCCATTTTAGAAAAATAATATACGGGCTTAACTAAGAATTTGAGAATATTTCAAACGAACATGGTATAAGTCGAATTTCGACAAATTGTTTTTGCAGTGGATGAAATTGACAGCTCGCGCCTATTATCTTAAATCCCCCGTTTAATTTATAAAATTTTAATTTCCACCTTACTTAAACACAATTTTAAAGAAATATTTCTACCATCATGTAGCCCTGGCTTTCTTACAAGCCATTCATTAGGAGAAAGTAAGTATTCGGAAAAAGTAAGTTTTAGCTCGGGTCGCTCCATTCAAATATGTCATCTCTAAATTTTTAAATTTTACAGTTAGAATTTTTAGCTCATAAGAAAACTCAGATGAGGTGTAAAATTAATAGAAAAAAATATTGGAAAAAGGTAGAAAAAATTCAATTTTATAATTAAGCGGGGGATTTAAGACAAAAAGACGGGAGATTTACAGTAAAAAGGCGGGCGTTTTTATGCCAACCTTTTTTCAATGCTCTAAGAAAAAATGAATTTTGTACGTTGGAATTTGTACGATGTCGTAAGTGTGGCATGTAAAATACGAAACACTTTTGCTCTTTAGTTACCCTTGTGGTCTGCAACTAGATAGTCTAAATATTGAAAGTAACAAACCACGGGAATAACCAAGGAGAACCGTGTTTTAACAATGTATGTCCCACAAGAAATTCGAGCACTTTTGAATTATTTTTGTTTTTGAAGCCGCATTTATTACGCGTATATTATTTCTGAATTTAATTGTTTTTGATTAATTTCTTTTTTATTTTCGATCTAATTAGGTGTAACGAGGATGGACTGTTGAAACCCTGGGTCAAAAAATCAGCTACAAGTGCGAGCATACGCATATGGAAAGCAACCACGTAGTGAGTTAGCCCTGTGCATCGAGCCCCGCTGATCTCATGTTGAGATAGCTAGACCTAGTGTTAAGACAGAATGAGAGGACTCGGTACCGGCCTCTCGATATACATCCTTGGTCATACAAAAAAACCTTTATTTCAGAAAGTGCGCGCAAATCTTTTGACAAAAAAATTAAGACCTTTTGACTTTTTTTTGACACCCTGTATATATTTTTATGCAAATTCGTCAGGAATTCTCCGAACACCCAGGATAAAGATAAAAATGCTCTGATTGCACATTTTCGCAAAAAAATGACTAAAAGCTCATTTCACAGTTGTTTGAAATGACTACTAACTTAAAATACAAGACATAACTCATATTTTTTTCATAAAAAGGTTTTGGATGATTCTATATATTTTTTAATTTTTTTTTCAGGGGTCTCAGAGTGGAAAGCCGTCAGCTGAAATAACCATTTCGGATTGCGGTCAATTGCTTGAATAATTTTAATTTTCGTTTTGTTGGATTTGTTGCTAAAACCTCATTTGCATTGTCTTTGCACGCTTACACACACTGATTGTCAATAAACAAGTCTGTTTTATTGTTGTTTTGTCAATTTAATGCTAACTAGCATAATAAAACAGCCTAACTAAACATGTGTCACACAGAGTAGCGATTTTAAAACGCTTCAACAATCACAGCATAAGTTTTGAAGTAGTTACGGATGGAGTTAATCAACCGTTTATGGCTTTTTTTACACTCATTGATCTGTTGCCTAGCTAATAAAAAATATGAATTATATACTATTTCTGAGAAAAACGTGTTTTGTATAATTGTTTTTTAATTATTGTGGTGGTTAAATTGTGCTCTTCCCAATTAGTAAAAGTCAATTTAGATAATGAGCATCTGGAACTAGATTTTTTTCAAATGAAAAGCGTCCTGTTTTGTCTTTAGCCTTTTCTAAACAATAAGGCCTTCAATTTTTAAGTTTTGAGATTAAGATTTGTCGCCTTTGGATCCAGTCTTTGATAGCTTTTTCTTTTCATAAATCAGTTACTAGTTTAGGGGATCGAAAGCACACATATAGGGTGTCTTTTTTTTCAAAAAATTGGTCAAGGGCTTCCGCGGACCGATGAAACCCCAAAAAAATTTTTTTTGAAGTTTCAGCAACAATTTAAGAAGGTGTAACTGAAAAATAGCTTAAAATATCTGAAAAATATTTAATTAACAGAGATGATATACCTGCCCGACCATTTATAACTGAAAGATTGGTTAAAACTTCAAAAGGAATGTAAAAAAAGCGGGAATTCAAACAAACTTAAAAAATGTACGCTTAATTTTGGGACACCCTGTAAGGCCTGCTAAATGGTGCTGTAAATTGAGACCTCGACTCGGTTCATAAATTTTACACGAAAACCGGTTTTTGCGAAACCAATTTTCCGAAGACCACTTATGAGCTGAGGATCGGAAATTTTTTGTTTCCGAAAAATGGCTTTGTTCGGAATCGGCTTAGATGAAGAGCAGTGCAGAATTTTCACAAGGGACATTGAACTCCCAATTTGTAAGTTAATCAAGCTAGGTCACCTCCAAAAAGCAACATAAGTATTTTTGCATGTCCGCCTGTCTTTTTAAAAAAAAGGTAATTTAATTTGGATAGACTGCTCTTAAAGTTAGAAAAAAAGTTTACTTAAGCTGCTGTTCGCAGACATCTCGCCTTTTATAAGCTCCAATATATAGCTTTTGTGTTCTTCTTCTTCTATCTGACAGCTTTGTCTCTTTTTATGCAAGCAAAGTCAGATAAAAATGTCCCTCCACCCACCTATTAGTCCGTTTAATACGTAAACCACTGCTGCTTTTTAAGATTTAACATGGACTTTTTGGTTGGTTAAATGCTCTTGAGCATAAACTCAAGTAGTTATTATATGCCCTTCAAGTTTTGTGTTGGCCTAAAGATTTGAATTCATGAAAACATCTTTGCTATATAGAAGATGTGTATTTGACAGCTTGTTTGAGAGTTCTTAAAAAAATTTGATGAATAAAAAGTTTGAAAAAATTAAATTAATTGGCTTCTGCTAAATAATTGGCTTTATATAAATTTGCACGGCTCTTTTAAAGTTGCTTTGGTTTTCCGAGCTGGTCTTTGGTTATTTTAAGTGATAAAGGATGTGATATTGCACAGGTCTCAAGTTTCGACTTTTTAAAAGTCTCAGGCTTCAGGCAACCTGTTGTTTAAACAGGAGTTTTTTGCAAATAAATAAGTATCCTCAAATCTTTATTATTTTTGAGATTTCACGTCAAAATCTTTTTTTCGCTTTAAATAGCACAGAGCATTGGATAAGATGACCGTTTTCCTTGAAAAATGGTCAAAATGTTCCTTTTTTACCTAAATGTCTTTTTTCTGAAAAAAATCTTTATCGCATTTTATGCCTGTAATCTGTGCTTTTAGAATTCCGAAAAAATTAACGCTATTGAGTACAGTCTAACCTGGATATAAAACTGACCAGAAGATGACATTATGTTAAGATAACTCGAAACTCGACTGTAGGAAAATATTATCTAAAATAAATATTTTTTCAGTATATGCTTTTGAAATGCTGTTTTCAATTACATTGTTGCTGTCAGTCACCACTAAAATAACAATCATCTAGCTCAGCTGGAGTGCTGTTTGAAAAACATGTGTTTTATAGCCTTCCCTTCGGACAGCAGCTATCATCAGCATCATCAAAGTCAAATCAAAGTTTTATTAGGTTGATTACTGCTACTATGATGCACATACTCTGGCTGCAAAATTTCATCTAACCGAAATCTATTTCCTTTACTTCGAATCAAAGCTGGCTATATGCTTTCCGTATGAATAAAGGGGAATTATAAGATTTTAAAAAATTTCAGAAATTCAGAAGCCAGGGTGTAGATAATTGTAAAGGTGATACCGTATTTCCTCTAATAGACCGTCCGAGCGGCTGATTTTTCAAAACTTTCAAAAATCTGAAATTTTAAGGTCGATCTCGAGATTTTCGGGTGCTCAACCAAAATCCAAAAAGTGCAATCGGTAGAACTCGCGGGAGTTAAGCTTTGCAAAATATTTTCTTTAGGCCGAGATATAGGTCCTTAAAGTTGAGGGGATGACTTACTAGAGGGGGGGGGCGGCCTATTAGAGGAAATACAGTAGATCTAAGGAAAGTCGAGTTAAATCGAATGTCTCTATTTTTCAACATTTCTCCATAAGGGGCTAAATCTGCGAAGATTCCGTTACTTTTGAATCAGATGTTATTGTTTGGGAGTTCTGGGTGTTATTTGTTGTCTATAAAATTTGTCCTGTTACTGTCTGCTTTAAAATGCTAATTTTTGCCCGCGGTATCCAAATGGCGACCTCTTGTTGGATGATCAAAAAATAAGGCGGCCGGCCGGCCGGCCGCCCAATTACAGGAAATTTCGAATTTAGTATTTTGTCTATTTTAAGGAGATGTATCACAAAAACAGTTTTTCATAAAAATTGATCGCGTGTGTGATTCCAATTGGAAGAATGCTTCACGTTTAATACTTTTCATAAAACCACCTAAATGTAGCAGATTTAGGAGAGAGGTGTATCTGTTTCCAGTTGTTTGTCCATTCGGCTCATGTAATCTGAGATTTGTGGGCAGGGCATCCTTTTTCAATTAGAGCTAGCCAGCCACTCACAGCCCATTGGAAAGTCTCTTAAAGTTTTCTTCTTCCTCCTCCTTTTTTGGCCATTAGTGTTATTGTAACATTGTGGTGATGGTGCAATCAACCAATTTGATGGTTCTTCAAATAATAACATATGGCACAGCGTATTCTTGTCTTTTGTACAATTGCGGCTAATTTGTTGTTGTTGAACAAATATTATTCCTTTCGGGCTTTTCTGGACCCAAACCTTTTTTATCTGTAAAATTTCACGTGAAATTTTTTTTTTGCCTAAAATAGCAATAAGCACTAGATAAAACAACAATTAACCCAAAAAATGGTAATAGTGTCCTTGTTTAGCCAAATGACTTTATCTTAAGTTTTGAAACTTGCAGATCGTAACATATTCTATAATCACATTTCAAAAGCTTCCACTTTTGATATTTACAGCAATTGATGCCAGATTTATTATAAAAGGTTCCAGAAGTACCATGTATCATTCGTTGGCAACGCAAGACACATGCAAGAGTAATTTTTGAGCGAATATATTGTTGCCAGCCAAAAAACAACATATGGGCTTTACAATTTCTACCCTTTCGAAACGGCATAAACCAGTAATAAGAACTTTTAAAATGATATCTGTATGTAATTTACTCGTAGTTTTGATGTGACCAATAACTACTTCACATTTTGTGCAGTTTTCTGTGTACAATTGTTGTTTCGTATTCTTGCATTTTAATTCTTCATATAAAAGGACAGGTCCATCACCGGCGGAAATATTTTGATCCTAATGGCAGTGTGATTTGTGGGCAAAGCATATTGACGGCCATCACTCTGATAGCAAAAGTTACAGTCCGCAGCCATTTTCCCTCAACTTACAAGACTGCTACTTCTTGGTCCTTGGAACGACTCTATCACTTTTGTTTACAGTCATATATCATGAAGCATAAGCCTTCTTTGTTTGACGACTAATAGAATGGATTAGAGATGGTGCCGGGTTTAAAAGGTTCATTAAAAGAATTTTATCACTGACTGACACAAAATAAAGGTGCTGGATTAGCGAGGCTTCGTATTAGAGGGCTTTAACTTTATTCAAATGAAACTTTGAATTAATAGTCAACTGATCGAATTTGCATTACCTCTACTAGAGCTGCTTTGGACATCCGGCATTTTTTCATATACAATATTTTACTAAAGCCAACGCAGACTTGAACTCAACGTTTAACATTTTCAAAAAATTCTATTTTTTTGACTGGGAAACAACTACTCAATTTTCTGAAAATCCGAAAAAAATTCCAATCTAACTAGCCTGAAGTAATCAAATTGTCAGAGGCGAAAGTAGATAAATGGCTTGATTTTGTACCTTATTCAACCTAATTTCTTCATTTTTTTCAACAAAAACGTTGGAGCAGAGTTCAAAGTAGTGTGTGTGAGAACGGGGGAAATCCAATTGGCAGCTTTGTCTATGCCATGCTTTTGAATCAAAACTGCTTGTTTTGGCTGGGTGTGCCGAAAAAAAAAGAGTTATGCCCCTATGTCCCCTTTCTATTCTTTGAAGAGATTGAGAGTTTTTATGAAAAGAAGAAAAAGTTAGCTGGCCATATAATGGAATTGATTGTGAAGAGGGGTGAGACGGCTGCCTCTTTCTTTTTGTCACCATATCCCCATTGTGAGCAGTCATTTAGACCATTTCACGCATAATTAATTCCTCTTCCGCTCACTGTTTTGCTTCCTTATAAGTTATAACATAGCCAGTAACTGAAACTTGTTTAGACATGCAATCTGTTAAGCGAGTTGTCCCCTAGATTTGTTGCAGCCGCAACAATCACTAAAACGCCAAAACTGATTTTCGCATTTACATGTTATGTCATCGTAAAAAAGATTGGTTCCTAGACTTGATTGACTTCAAAGTTGGTTGAGTATGGCTTTTAAGCCCCACCAAGAAGCACCCCTTCATTTCATAAAAAAGCCACACGGGCGTTACACACGACAAAAGACGATGCGTATATGCGTATATGTGTAGTATATAAAGTTCCCCCCCCTTAAAAGACGTTTATACACTATTCTGAAATCAATATAAAATTTTTGTGACATGTGTGATGCTTTAGAATAACAATTTAAAAAAACCCGAAATTCGGCTCGGGCTCCGCCCGACCTCGAACAGTGCAAGAGAGTAAAACCCAGCCCGAAACTTGCCCGAAGGCACTTTTCTGTCACTAGTTATGACCATTAATATTTTTTATAAACAACTATTTTTAGAGCTCTTTTGGCACTCATTATATACTACTTTTTTAACCAAATTTGTTTATTTAATATAACATCCAAATTTAGTAGTTGTTTATTGTGACTGCTGCAGCAGGAGTTCCTTGTCCTTGTTCCAGCCAATATTACTGCTGCTGCTCGGTTTTGGATGAGTGGATGAGTCTGGAGACAATGCCTGAAGTCTTCACACACAAATAACTTCTCAACCACTAATATTTAGCTAAATATATTTCTGCTCATACCGAGAATGGGTTGGAATAGCTGGTTGCTGTTCTTTGCATCAGTTTTTTCTATTGTTGTCAATACGGTAGGTGTCTGTGTAATTTTCACTAATAACAACTTTTTTTAATTCCAAACACAGTCAAAATCAAGGGACCGACTAAACGCTGTCCTTTTATCAAGTGTCATTACGAGTTTTGATTGTAGTTCAGACCAACCACATGAAATTCGGGTGTCCTTATAACGAGTTTTGACTGTAGTATTTTCGGCATTGCGTTCTGGCCTATTTTATCTGCAAAACAGAAAAGTTTATCATCTATCGCACAGCTAAATTTGCGCGGTAACTTGTTTAAAATTCGATTGCTATAAATATATTAAAAATAACAATGTCCAATTTCAATGTCCAATTAAAAAAATTTAAACTAGGAAAATCAAAAAAAATTAACTTGGAAAATTAAAAAAAATTCATTGTTCAAATGTCTTTTGTCTCGAACAAAATTTGAAATTGGACATTAACTTTTTTATTCAAAGAGCAGTTTCTTAAGTAAATCAGCCATGGTGAACATGAATCCGGTCTCAAAATTTCAATTTTGCAAGCATTACACGTCTAACTGTTTTTTGCGACATTTTTTTGGGGTCTTTTTTACTTTTGCTAGACAGCTCGAAAACTTATTTTGTATGATTTTAAAGCACTGTCCGGTGTCATTTTTCCTGCTGATTGTGAATCTGAAGTCCGTTTCACAGTTAAATAACTCTGTGCGTAAATTCCCATACTTTTCGTATAATTGTAAAAATTTTTAGAGAAGGTAATTTAGTTCTTTTAAATTTTTGTGATAAATCTTTGCGGTAAAAAAATTTTATGTGGGCAAACGACACACCATGAGAAAGCACAGGAAAAGGGCTTTTTATGAGTATATAAGAATTTGCTGTACTAGCTAAATTCACTGCTCACCAGCCTGAACAAAAAACCATAGCTGATCTTGAGGAATCATCGCGAAAATTAGGTTTTGAAAATTGGTCTCTGTACCACAATTTTCCGTCTGATTTTGTGATATTCGTATTTTTACGTGAAAAAATAAGAGAGGGTGAACCGTAGTTACAGTCGGAAATTCCTGTGTTAAAGACGCAATGTCAAGAAAAGATCCAGGCATACACACTAGTTCAAAAATGTTAAAAAATTATTTCAAAATTTGAAGAAAAATGGCAATCTAAAATTTGAGGATGCAGTTTAGTAATTTGAGGTTAAAATTCAGACTTTTGAGGGATTAATTTTCAATTGCCAATTCCATTCGAGCATTTTTCAAAAATTAATTAACTAAAATTTTACTTTTTGCCTCTGGGATCGAGGTAATCCTATCTGAATGGATCCCTAGATAATCTAAAAACATAGGATTAGAACACAGAATTGGAGAGAGCTAAGGTGCTTGAAAGTTCGAGATGAAAAATGAATCCGAACAAGACACCAAGGCTCTTTTAAAAACGTGGTAGAATACTCTAATACTTATTGATCACAAAAAATTGGACATTTATCTATCGAATTTTCCAGGAACATTAAGCTACTTTAAAGCTTTTCGATCATAACTACGCGCGCCTTACCTCCTCAACCTTTGAAAATTTTTGGGCCGCGAAGGTCCCCAAAATTCATGATTTTTGGCCATTATTTAAAGGCTTTCGCCAGCCTGATCTAACAAAAATTTTAAGCTTGCATTTAAGCTTGCAGAAAGATAGCACAGAATGTAAGCTTTTTAATGGCATACAATTTGCTCATTTTTGAACAAAAGAAGATGGACTTAAAATCCGAAAGGTGAAGCCCGTCAAATGGCCTGAGTGCACACAAATAAAAAAATGCCCAAAAGAGATTTGTTCCAATTGTTATATATCTGAGATTTGACTAAAAACATAAAACTTTGAATATATTTAGTTTTTAATTTAGCTGTTAGCATCAGTGAACAGCAACGATGTGGGACTGTCGCCCACCAATATCCCTGTGGAAGTGGAGATCGGCAATGGTAGATTGAAAGGATTCGAGTCAATATTCTTGCATAAAAGGGTGCGCTCCTACTTAAGTGTGCCATTTGGTGAGCCGCCTGTAGGAGAACTGCGTTTTAGACCTCCAATCACCAAAAAGCCTTGGAATGGTTGGTAATTGAGAATTTTTAAAGTGGTTTTGAGGTAAAAAGGCAACCGCATATTGTGGAAAATATAACCAATGAACAAGCAATAATCATTAACATATATGACAGAGAAAGGACCCTGACTGTGACCTGAGGGAACTTTGATGATATTTTTTGTGCGTTGTTTTATAATTTTGTATGAATCTGGCTCCTCAGTTTCCCCAGCATACTGGCATTCCAAATTTCTAAAAACAACTTGATACCAGGGCCGCATTTTGGCGGGGGGGGGGGGTCGTAGGGGTTATTAAAAACAAAAGACCACATCCAACCCCAACCCCCCCCCCTCCCCACTTGGGGACAACATCCTAGTCACATTGAGGGGTGTCCAAAAATTAAGGGGTGGTTTTTCATAACTGACCTATGTGACATAAGTCAGTTACTTTTTTTTAGCCTTCAGAGCTGCGGAGCCAAATTTAATAGGAACTTGAATAAACTCTAAAAAAATACGCGGAAAAAATTGCATCGAAAATCTCCCAGGTAACAGTCAAAAGAACTCCCTTCTGAACTGAATCGTTTCGAAAAAAATTATTTGAGCAAAATCTTTTGCAGTTGCTTTTTCATTTGTTTTGGTAAGAATTTGGAATTCTTGACAGCAAAAATAAAAAGCTCTTAAGACCCTAGAAGGGATAGGCTGAAAAACTGGGTACTGTTAGTAAATAAAGACTCTCGGGTGTAAATAAAAACTCTCGATCCCAGAACTTAGCTCTAGATCTAAAATGATTATAAAAAATATTAACTAAAACATGAAATATGTCGGCTGCAGGAACTCGCGATGCCTCAGTGCTTTCTCCAGCCTGCTACCAAGGCAGGGATAGCTACAACGAAAGCTTTTGGGGCAGTGAAATGTGGAATGCCCAAACTCCAGTCAGTGAAGATTGCCTCTACATGAACATTTGGGCTCCGGCCGAGGCCAAGTAAGGTCTTTCCAATAAAAGGATGGCTAAATTTGGGGTATAGACGTTTCTCGAAAATGAAACTTTTTTCATTTTCGAGAAACATTTCTCGAATTTGAAACTCAAAAGAGTAAAATATCTCTAGGTGTATACCTTATTTAGACATATCGAGGGTATTTGGCTGAATGTGATGGCCAAAGTCCAGCATATTCCACATTGCGGGGGTTAAAGGTTAACACATGTATGTACGCTTATCCCTTGCAATGTGGAGTGTGCTGGTATTTGGCCGCGAAGCGGCCAAATACCCTTGGTATGTCTAAATAAGTATCTTTACAGGTATACATATATACCCCTAGAGATATTTTACTCTTTTGAGTTTCAAATTCGAGAAGCGTTTCTCGAAAATGAAAAAAGTTTCATTTTCGAGAAACGTCTATGCACCCTAAATTTTGGTGTACACCACAAAGTTTCCCTTGGTCCTCCAAGCTGATTTTTTTTTAAATGCTCTTTCAAAAAAATTCAAAATGATTTTTTCTGAAAAAATCAGCTTAGGGACCAAGGCGAACTGGGGTTGTGCACCGAGCTTGAGGATATATAGCTTAACTGATCAAAACTTCCAGAAATTTGACTGTGATGGTGTGGCTGTTCGGAGGTGGTTTCTACTCCGGCAGTAACTCTCTGCAACTGTACGACGGCAAAGCTCTGGCTGTGACTGCTAATGTGATTGTGGTTAACATCAACTACAGGCTAGGACCCTTTGGCTATCTGTTTCTGGATGACCCGGAAGTTCCTGGCAACATGGGCATGTTGGATCAGGTGAGTTGAAAACTGATACAATTAAAAGTCGGTATTCCACTTGATGGTCGACCCACATAATATAGGGCTATATAGTTGGTTAGACTAACTTTGACTGCCCCTCTATACAATGCTCAATTGAAGGTACACCTAGATTTGATGTACACCCAAGTCGTAACCAGGGTTTACACTGAATCTGTATACCTAAATTGTTTTTTAAATGGTATTAAAAATGTTTCAAAAATTTTCAGCAGCTGGCACTATATTGGATCAGGGAGAACATTGAAGCTTTTGGAGGCAATCCTTTCTCAATTTCCTTGTTCGGAGAGAGTGCAGGTGCGTCTAGTATAGTTGCACACCTGATAGCTCCAGGCAGTAGAGGGCTCTTTCAAAATGGCGTACTCCAGTCCGGCAGTCTGGACAACAAGTGGAGCATGGACACACCACATAGAGCACTCCAAAAGAGCCAACAGTTTGCTCAGCTAACAAACTGCAATAGAAGCACGGTAAGTAATGTGTTTCAAATTTTAAGTTGACTAAAATATTCATTTTTAGATTTCTGAAGTAATAGTCTGCTTGAAAAGCAAAACAGCTGCAGAATTGATTGAACAAATCTGGAGTTTGAGCCTGAACTTCCTGGAATTTCCGCTTGTAATAGTGTCCAAGGATGAGAACTTCTTTCGCACCTGCGACGCATTTGATGCGCTGAGGAAAAAGCAGTTTAGAAGAGATGTTAATTTGATGATTGGAATCAACCACGATGAAGGTTAGTGACCTAGTCAAGATCATTGACAGAAACAAGTCCAAGTACAGGGTCGATAAGCAACCCTGCTCGTTGTTATTAATAATTTGAAGCTGAAGTCTTTAAAAATGGTCGACCCTAGGAAGATTTGAATAGACTCTGAAAACTTAAAAAACACGCAAAAAAATAGCCGCAAAAAGAAAACTTAAATCCAAAAAATGTATTTTATGCTCATTCTGTAGCTTTAGCTATTTTCACAATTCTAAACATCGATCAACGCAAGAACTTTTAGAAGATGTTGTGTAATTTTATCTAAAAGTTGTAAAACTACAGAAACAATCTTTTAAAAATTATTTATTTCAAGGTAACTTCTGGAACATTTACAATCTGCCAAAGTTCTTTGATGTCAGCGAACAACCTCAGTTAAGCTTAGAAAACTTCAACGAATGTGTCTCCACTGCCTTTTCCCGACTTCCTGATACTATTCGCCATGCTGCTAGCTACGTATATTTAGGTGGTGATGGCAATAACTGCGAGTATGCTACTGGCAAACATAAATTTATGGCTGAACAAGTAACTTTTTTGGTTGAAGAATAAATCTACTGAACAAAAATATGTTGAAAATGCTTTTAGATCAATCAAATGGTAGGCGATTACTTCTTCACCTGTGACAGTCTCTGGTTGGCCGATCAAATGGACGATGCAGGAAGAGTTTACATCTACTACTTTGACCAGCCATCAAGGTTTTTGCATTTTTTTTGTCAAAATTTCACAAGAATTATCATCATTTTAGTGCCAATCCTTGGCCTGCTTGGACTGGTGTAATGCATGGTTATGAGATTGAATATGTTTTTGGTGTGCCTATCTACAACACAACAGCTGGTTATACTAATAGGGAAAGGGTACATTTATTTTATTTTGTTTAGATTTTAAAAAAGTTTGATTTTATAGGTCTTGAGTCAAAAAATGATCAACTATTGGAGCTCATTTGCTGCTACAGGGTATACTTTTAGTTGTTTTTAACTGTTTTTTTTTCTGGTGAATGCTTACACATCTCAGTGTTCCAACCCTAAAAAACACAAAAGCTGAAACCGAAGAATGGCCGCAATATCACAGTCAGAACAATCGTCGCTGGATGCACTTGAAGGGGGGTTCACATATTCGACCGATTGCTGCATCCAAGGAGAGTGAATGTAAGGTTTGGCGAACAGGTATTTTTTTGATTACTCAGCCTATAAAAACTTTAAAACTTTCAGCTCGTGATATGGAGTACAACGACTATAGTTAGTTCTTAATAATTTTTTTAACAACAGTCTTTTCAAAAGGCCGTTTTGGGGGCTTTAGCTCTAATTTCAAGAAATGCAGTTTTGAAAATGAGTTGCTGCATACAAATGACTTTAACTCAGCTTAGTGTGTGTATTGAGAAATTCTTTACAGCTCATTAGAATTGCGAGGAGATGGGCTTTTAGATGTTCTATTACACTATTGCACTTTGTTAAAAAAATAAAATAAAATTAATAAAAACCAATAATTTTAGTTTTTCAAAAGAACATCCAATAGAACATCTGAAAGCCTATCTCCTCACTATTCTAATGAGCTAGAAAGCATTTCTCAATACACATATTAAGCTGAGTGATAGTCGTTTGTATGCAGCAACTCGTTTCAAAACTGCACTTTTTAAAATTTGGAGCCAAAGCTTCCATAACGGCCTTTTTGAACTTTCTGTTTGCGCCATCTTATTCTGGCACTCAACTTTCGCCCCATGTTTACCATTTGGCTCTCTCCTGTTATATCCAAAACTGTTACATCTAAAAATGGTTCTAGTTTTATCAGGTTCTCGCCAAAAGTTCCAGCAAGGTTTTAGCCTTTCAAGTTCAATTTATTTGTGATACAATACTTCAGGCTTTCCCTCTAATACTATATGGAAAATAACAAAATTTAAAATGAAAAGCTAGAACCGTGCTGGAACTTTTGGCGAGAACCAGATAAAACTAGAACCATTTTTAGATGTAACAGTTTTGGATATAACAGGAGAGAGCCTTACCATTTTACCTGTAGCGACAGGGCTTTGTAGTGTTAACGTAACCCGAAATGGACTAATTTAATCGTTTTTAACAAAAATTCATCCTGAATTAACCTTCGTTTTAGCAACACTTTCAACTTAAAAGACCATTGCCATCTATGACAACGAGAATTTCGTAATTTTAATTGGCGGGGGACAGCTTTCTACTCAGAAAAGACAAGAAATTATTATTTTTGAATAAAAGCAGCTTTAAAAAATTACTTTTTTAGTCAAAAAATGTCGTGCATTTTCTGGAGTATAAAGCTGTCTCCCGCCGATTCAAAACACCAAATGCTCGTAATCGTAGATGACAATGGACTTTTAAAGGCCCCTTAGGGCAGGTCTCTGGGGTGATGTTAATTCGAGTGTCGACTGCAATCAATTGTGTCAAGCCAAATACTTGATACAGAAGTGTTTGCTGAAATCTTATGCACATGATTTTACTTTATTTTGTAATTTTTTTAAAATAATGTCGATTTCAGTAATCCCAGTTTTGAGTGCCGCTGTTACGGGCGCTTCTTCAGCAATGTCCCCAGTCTTTCTTTTACTCCTTCTGATTTTCTTCTTCTTCTTCTAATGCTATCTTTACTGGTTAATAATTCTGCTACTTCTAATTGATGTTGTGCAAAATGGAAAAAATACATACATTCCCATTGGTCTCATATATCTGTATCCTCTCCTCAATCCTTTCCTTTGTTGGATCTAGGCATATATGCTCTGTATATGTGCTCTGCTAGACATATCACTTACTAAGAAATGATTCTAATCCGTTGCATATAGCCAATCACACTGTTTTTCGTAGAAATAGTAACTCTTTCTATATGTTTACAAATTAAAATCGAATTTGTATATAGTCTTAATCACTTGCTAATGTGTTTAGTCATAATCTACTAGTCATATGTGTGTCATTTTTAGCTAGAGAGAATATATTGTCTATTATAATCGAAAAAGGTGCATTTTAAACTTTATTTGTTTGTGCATTTTCGAATTACAGATTTTAATAAAAAATTATCCTTATTTTTACGAAAAATATGTGTGGCAAGCTTTGCAAACTCACAAGAGAAATACCCAAACTGATAATTTTAAGAAACACTGCGATTCGGTCTACTTTGTATATTTTTACTATAATAATGTGTCCAAATCTGTACTAATGACTCTATGTGATCAGTAAAAGTAGAAGACTCAAAAGTACCAAAAGATTATGATAAAATATCATGGCTTTTGATGAAAATTTTAGAGATAAAGCAGCGCTGTTTGTGCTACAGCTATTTATCTTGAACAAATGCCCAAAATGACCGTGAGAATCTAGAAAACATTTGGTGGCAAGAACTTGATAATTTTCCAGAAAAATAATTCAGAGACAAGTAAATCAAGCCACATAACAGAGTGTTTGTTTGAAACTAGGGGTTGCTGGACTATTAGTAGCTCGATTTCCTGCGGATTAAGGGATCGTGTGCGAGACTTCGAAAATTTGCAAAGAGAGATTGCGAGGAAAATAGCGATTTTTCTCACACGTACATCAACCCTGATTAATTTTTTCTCAAAATACAAAATCTCGTATGATCATTGTTGACTCTCAAAATATTAGGTTATCATCAAACTTCTATTAAATGTTCACAAAAAGTACTTTGATTGCTTCAAAATTCTACTTAAGTATTATATACTACATTTTTTCCGTCTCAAATGCAATTAAATAATTTTGTTATTATGTGAGATTAATTTTACAGTATTCTGCGAATATTTGTGCTATTTTAGTTCCAACAAATCTTTTGTTGTAAACAATACAAAGCATATTAACCTTTCAATTAGGCTCTCAGTGGTCTCGTAAATGTCACGGATATTCCAGCACAAAAACGTAAATTAAATTTTGCAAAACAAGCGGAATCACGTGAAAAGCACCTAGTTTTTTGTAATCAGTCCTAAAATCGGTTACTGTGTACCTGAACACCACTTTTTAATTGGAGTTTGGCATCAAAACAACAAAAGTACAAGTTTAAACAATTTTTCAATATGATTTTAGGTCGTAAAAAGTTGAGAAATTTATTTTTACCCATGTAAACAAGTTTTAAAAAGGACAAGGAATATAGAAAAACAGATAGCTTATTACTTTTTTAAATAAAAAAGTTTAGAATGGGAATTTTTTCATGAAAACAATTTTTGCAAGAAAATGTGTGCAGAAAAATCTGAACACTTTAATGTGAAATTTGTTTAAAGCTAGAAATAAACATTTTTTAGCTGAAAAAATTGTTGACGCTAGTGTAATGACCGCCCCCCCCATACCAAGCTTTTTAGGTGTGCCAAATAAATGATTTTAAATACAGTCGACCCTCGATAAAAGAGCACCCTTTCTAAAGGGCACGGTCCCGAAGAATAAAACTCCCTCTGTAAACTGGCTTTTTTCCATGCCCTATTTGGCAAATTTTAGGGGTTTTTTGTGATTGGAAAAGGGAGACAGAAGTATTGACGATAAACTAGATGCTTTGTTAGATACAGTCGAGTCTCGGTATAACAGGACCCTTCAGGATTGGAAAAAGGTCGCAGTATATCAGGAGTCGCGTTATGTCAAAGGTAAATTTGACTGCCTTTCTGTTACTGGGGTCATTTAGAAGGTCGCGTTATATCGCGGTCTCGTTATATCGAGACTCAACTGTACTCTTCTAATAAACTGTCATAAATAAATGATCTAAAATATATTCATTATCATTGTAGTGACAACTTCAGTGACTGACCCTTAGGTGACACTCAACCAAAGTTTCACTATACCATGTCAATATGGCGGTAAGACGAAGAGCCACTTTTTGGCTTTTTGGCGGCGGTCAAGAAGCCAAAAAGTGGCTTTTCGTCCTACTGCCGTCAATATAAAAAGTTTTGGCGTTAGTATAGAGTACGCCACAGTGTGTCAAAATTCAAAAGTCGCAAACTTGCTGTGGCGTGTATGTTTTGCACCTATTGCGCAAACAGATAAATTTATCTGTTTCGCTCACTACGGCTTTTTTACGAAATTTTAACTTATTCTGATTTTGTAAGTGAAAATTTTTGGGTTTTTTTAATTATCGCACTATTGTGAGTTTTTCAATTTTTTCTACCCCTAAGGGAGTAGTATGTGGTGTTAAACCAGGTTCGTAATCGTCCTTTTTAAAAGATTCGTCCTTTTTCGGGTTCCGAAATCTTTTTTATTTTTAAAGTTTTTAGTCGAAATCTTTTTTTTCGTTTCAAAATAGCAATAAGCACTGGATAAAATGACCCTTTTTCTTCAAAAATGGTCGAAATTTCCTTTTTTACCCCAGTGTCCTTTTTCAAAATTCTTCATTACGAGCCCTGTTTTAAACCAATTTTTTTAAAATTTTGTATTTCAACTTTCCTTAATTGTTTCAAATATGCTTTAAAAGCAAAAAAGACACAGAATTGACGATTTACAAGAAGATTTCTGAGTAATTAATCGAACTCCACTTGAATTCATCCTGAACCTGAAAACTCCAACTAAATATTCGCAAAGAATGTTCCGAGCATAAAACTTGATAATGGAGGATGGATGCAAGTAGGGCTGAAAACTTTTACTCCGCGTAAAATCCAAGTTTTTACGAACATCATCTTTTTTTCTTTCTCTCTACTTGTTCAATTTATCAGAAGTGAAATCAGTTAAAAAAACTTGCGAAAAACAAAACTTTATTAAACAAACAATATTTACATTATACAATATTGACTAGAACCAAGTGATATTTTCTGTTAAATTTAAGCCACTAAATTTGTTTTTATTTGAAGCTGTGTTTTTAAGCCTCCTCACTGCAACACAGCCGGCGAATTGTTTCATCAGTGCACCTGCGGACACAACACATTTCTGTCAATTTCTCTACATTTTGAGTACCTAGAATATTTTTTTATTTTTTTCTATTTTTTCTATTTTATTCAAGTCTATGATAACTTTATTTTATTATTTGGAAGGTTTATCAAAAAATTTATGTGGTATTGTGAATAAATTGAAATTTAAATTCCTCTTTCTCTTTTTCAAAGCAATAATCTCTGTAAATTTCAGCATAATTTTTGAGCCTAAAAACTATGTAATTATGGCTGACACAAACATTGACATGTGTCATTTGTTCTCACGCCTTTTAACTTTTCTCGGAATGGGTTTTTATTTGATTGCAAAAAGTGCAGAGATAATTAAAAAGGTGATCTCATTTCATTTGCAAAAGAGTTTACAAGTCATCTAATATAATTTTATGTTTTGCAAATTTTACAAAATTCAAAAAAGCTTGCAGCCATTTTCACATTTCGTTGTGAGACAACGTTTTTTTCTTGTAAATGGCACTGTTATTGTTTACCCTATTTTTCACCGGAAAAATAGGGCGAGGAATTCTCGGGATTGCCCCGGGAAATTTCTGTGCGAAATTGGATAACTCAGCTAACTCCAGCTTTTTTTTCCATGTGAACAGGGTCTACAATTATGGATTTTTGGCTTAAAAATATTTTCTTGTTAACTTTTTTTAAAAGTTCTTGAAAGAAATAAGAAACTGAGCAGTACCTTCCACAGATTTTCCTCCCCTCTTCTTCTCGACCAAAAACAAAGGTCTCAAATGGGAAGGTGCGCAGTGCTGACAGATCTCTTTGGTCCGGCTGGCCAACCTTTGGCCACATAATCTAACTGGAATTTTCTTGCTAGAAGCGTGGTATTGGGTGAGCAAGGCGGCTGTTGCCTCAGCTACGGCTTTGTTGGATGCTGCCAAGCTATTTAGTGAGGGTCGGGAGTCAAAAGGAGATGACACTGCCTCTTCTACTAGTAGCAATGGGTCTTCTTGCTCATTTTCTGATGCTCTGGGTCCATTAATAAGCTTTTGGCGAAGGGCTGATCTGCTAACTAGGTACCTAAAAATAAATTTTGTATGAAATGTTGTGTGAACAAGACCTCATAAGTTAAAAACCATTACAAAATTTTATTTACTTTTATTGTGAAATACCTGCAACTTACAAAAAATATCACTTGCAGGCTGCAAGTGATATTTTTTTAAAATTTGGAGTATTTTGCATTTTTAAAAAAGCATAGCTATAGTAAAAATTCTTTTGGGTGAGTCTAAATTTATATTTAAGTTTTTTGGTTTAGGAAGTAGAAGATCTACCAAAATGCAACCTACATTTTTGGAGTGCAAGTTGAAATTAATTTAAAAGCTGAGAATAAACCGTTTTTTTAATAACAAATACGTGTTTTGTGATTTTTAAGGGTTTTAATTGCTTTGAAGGGCATGCCCATGCCAGTAAGTCCGATTTTAAATGTTTGAATTCTCGAGCATCAGTCTTTCTTTTGGACACAAAATAAATTTGAATTTCGAAGATTAAAAAGCACAAAAGAATTATCAAAGTGTAAATTAAATGTCAAGTCACTTAGAAAAGAAAAACTGAAAACCCGGGAACTCAAAAATTTGAAATAGGACTTATTGGCCAAGGCATGACTCTTTAAATCAGATTCTCATAAAATAAGACATTGAAATCTATAAGACTTAACTGACCTCTTTCTGCTTGGCTTTCCCTTAGCCGGCTTCTGCTTGACCTCCTCTGTTAGCACGACAATTGGTGGGCGACCATCCATCTCATTTGAACTCTGAGATTCTTCTTCGTCTAAAACCAAGTGGTCTTTTTCAACATCATCATTGACAGCTTCTTCCTCAGCCTCTTCTGCTCCAGAGATTCGACCACTGAATATGATGTTAGCCAATTGATTTTCCTCTGGAGTGGGTGAAGTTGACCGTCTATGCACTACAAACACTTCCAAGGGTTGTTCTTGGGAAGTAGAAGGTGATACAAACGGGGTCAGGCAAATGACAATGAAGATTAGAAGCAAGGAAGTTAGGTAGTACATGGATCTGCTCACCATTTTCGGTTAGGTAGAAATCAATGTTAGGGTAATTTCGCAATCGAATTTAGTTTTAGCACAGCTGTTTTAAGGTGATTTTATGTAGAAGAAATTGCAAGATTTGGTTCAGATGGTTCAGCCTGCAAAAGACTTTAATATTTATAGATAACCAATAGGTAGTTAGTGCTAGACTTTTTCGTGTGTTTAGGTTCATATTCATACTATCGCGCATAATGTAAAAAAAGAATCTTTTCATAAGCCACTGACCAGATGCATCAAATGTTTTTTTTATTTCTTTTTAAGTAGCCTAAAGTCAGAAAGATCAGATTAAACAGGAGCGATTAAAAAGGTTTGATATGTAACGCGCTTTTCGTTTAAAAAAGGTGAAAAAAGTTCATTAGACGTCAACACCTGAAAAAACAACACAGAGAAAAAGTTTTTATATTAGACAATGCGTAAAAATAGCATGTTTTTCAAAAAAAAAGTGTTAATTTTTGTTTCTTTTAGTCAAGGAGGCTAAAAATTAAACAGTCTTTTCAAGCATTAGCCGCAACATATAGCTCTATGATTCTAGTTTCTAACAAGGTGCCGTTTGTTACGGCATCTGTGCAAAGTAATAGTATGAAACAAGTAAAAAAAATTACTTGGTTCATACTTTCCCCTCTTTGCAATACATTTTGAACACACTTTGCAACAAATGATATTTCTTCAGTAACTAGAAGAGCATGGCTACCTGATGGTGCTATCATTTTCAAAAATGTGTTCAATTTTTCGCTCCTTTGACTGAAAATAAGAAAAAAATAACATTTTCCTGTTTTATCCTTTTTCCTATTTTCAAGTATTTAAAGTTTTTTTAAACTGAAAAAAGGAAAAATTATTGAGTTTTCAGAAAAAATCGGCTGACTCAGTTATTTTCTGAACTTACTAAAAAACAAGAAGATGACTCAAATATATATTTTTTAATAACAAAAAATTATGCCAATAAAAATACATTTTAAGACACAGTCTTGCGTTTTTTGTAATATTTCTTGGAATCAGTTTTTTACACATTTATAAGATGGGAAAAGTTAGACATTTTAAAGCTATACTTTGCTGAATAAGATTTTTGTTATTTCTATAAATTAGCCATAAAGAATAGCTTAACACTTTAATAACAAAAGATAATTTTAGCTTTTATGGGGAAAAAAGTAGTTTGTTTTTGTTGGTTTTTAGTGCCAAACTACACAAAATATCGAAATAAATATAAGAAAAATCTTTGGAATTCGACTGGAAAAGCTTTAAAAAAACAAAAGTCGCATGTCACATTCATGCCAAAGACTGAAAACTACGGTTTTATGGGAAAATGTTCCCCGAAAAACCACAAGAACACAATAATAACCTGTGTAAATAGCTTGAAACAAAAGTGTGATCATATGAAAAATAAAAACTAAAATAAAAATCTCAATAAAAACATAAACAATAATTTTTATCTGTATCAAAAAGTACTTTGAAGTACTTTGCTAGATCAAGGAGCTTGAACAAATATTTTTATGATTTTGATTTTATTTTCTAATTTTTAAAAAATAAAAAAGAACGCAAAAATGTTGTTGCGTTCCTGCGTTAACTAAAACCAAAAAAGGGCGAGCGCAGCAAGAGATCTGAATCTTTTACGCTGACCTTTAAGGGTGTTCATTTTTTGAGTGTATATACAGTTAGCCAAAAATAGCTCTTCAGCATTGTTTTAATTATCCAGTTTTTTTAGGACGTATAGCAGAAAATCTGAGACTAAATGTTGTCTTTGGAATTTTGAATGCTTATATAATTATTTTAAACTGCACTCATCACACCATTTTTGTGTTTGTGCAAACATTTGGCAAAATGATTTGTGCGAACAAATAGAAGCTCTTTAAGACCTAGCATATGGTGTGACAAATTCAGGAAAAGAGTCAAACGACCCAAAGCAAACATTTTTCTGCACATTTAGCATAAAAAAGCTTTTTAAATAGTGAAGCTTTATATAGTATTTGGACTGAGTAAGTAACGCTGTTTTTTTGTTTCTTTTTGACTTTGTTCGAGCTAGAGGGGATGTGTCACGCTCATTCTTTTTGCAATCGGTAGAGCTGAGTGCGCTCTTTCGATTGTGATATTGTAAAGCATTGTGGCTTGATTTGGTGTTTGAGAATTTAGCATATTAAGCATTGAAATTGATCAAATCGTTAAAGAAAAAATTAACAATAAAATTATTTTGAATTTGCGCGTTTTTTTGAATATTTTTATTTTATCGTTGCATTTAGTAATTTAGTAAATCAAACCTAGGTCGTGGTATCCGGTCGGTGGTATCCAGGTACTGGTAGCCAATCGGAGGTTAACAGTCAGGGTTCACAGACGTCCTGCTTTAGCAGGAATTTACTGCTTTTTTATTTTAAAATCTGCTTTTTGTCCGTGAAAAAGCAGGAATTTCGGCTCATCTCACAGCATTTTATAACAGCTTATTCCTGCTTTTTGTAGATTTTTTGGTTTAAATTCCTGCTTTTTGGAAACAAAATCCTGCTTCTAAAATTTTCGATCTGTGAACCCTGTTAACAGTCCTCAGGTGGTGGTTCCAGGATGTGGTATCCAGGATTTGGTATCCAGGTGGTGGTACCCAATTGGTGGTCCTAAGGGGGTGGTACCCAGTTGGTGGTACCCAGGTGGTGGTACCTAATTGGTGGTCCTAAGGGGGTGGTACCCAGTTGGTGGTACCCACTTGGTGGTACCCAGTTGGTGGTACCAGTTGGTGCTACCCAGATAGTGGTATTCAGATGGTTGTACCCGGGTAGTGATGGTGGTACCCAGATAGTGATACCCAGTTGGTGGTACCCAGTTGGTGGTACCCAGTTGGTGTTACCCAGGTGGTGGTACACCTGGGTACCACTCAGATAGTGGTACCCAGGTGGTCGTACCCAGATGGTGGCACCCAGGTAGGGGTCAGGGTGGTATAATCGACGATTACCTCAGCCATCAGCCTCAGCCTCAGCCGGCTGAGGTCTGAAAATTTTCCTCAGCCTCAGCCGTCAGCCGAGCAAAATTTTTACCTCAGCCATCAGCCTCAGCCGGCTGATGGCTGAGTTAACCTCAGCCGGCTGAGTTCGAGCTCAGCCGGCTGTAATATAAAACTATTAAAATTAACAATTTTATTGGTTTGTGTATAAGTAGCCATAAAATAGACAAAGCTGGCTTTTGAGGTAAAATGACTTATGTTTGGTGAAAAGAAGTCTTTTTTGTGCGAATTTCAATTTTGTGAAATTAAATTCGTATTCTTCTATTTTGTTTTCAAAATGATGACACCATTAAGTGGCTGTGCGATTCTGGTTACTGATAAAGTATCAATTATTGCATAACGTCACGAAATGTAAAATAATAAGTTAAAGTTATGAACTGAATTACTTTTCTGACCCCCCTTATGCTTTGGTCCTGCTGTTTACAATTTTTTAAGAGAATGCAATAGATATAATTTTGTAAGAAACCAGAATTGCAGCGCTACCTGATGGCATTATTACTATAAGTTTAAAATTTTTTCTGTTAAGAAAATTTTAAAACATTTTTCTGCCTCAGCCGTCTGCCAGGTCTAAAAAATTTCCTCAGCCGGCTGAGGTCTGAAATTTTCCTCAGCCTCAGCCGTCAGCCGGGCCGAAATTTTTACCTCAGCCATCAGCCTCAGCCGGCTGATGGCTGAGTTTAACCTCAGCCGGCTGAAGTCAGCCGGCTGAGGTTACCACCCAGGTAGGGGTACCCAGGTGGTGACGGAATACGGTATATATATCCAAATTCCCTTTAGGCTCAATTGCTGTTTTAGTCATTTAGAAAAGCTTATTTCTACAAATTTTCAATTTTTCGTAATTTTTTGCACAAAACTTGTCAAACATCAAAAAGTAAATTAAAAGGCTTTGAGAATAGGAAAATATTAAAAAGCTACGTAAGCGCAACCCTGTGAACAACTCAAAAACTTATGCAAAATTGAAGCCAATTGTAGGCAGAAACCTCAACTTTGCGCATCAAAATTTCTCAAATTTTTTATTGTTATAGTCTGCGTCACTTAAAAAAAAGATTGGCAGCACAAAAATGTCTGGCTCGAGGTGTGTCCGTGTGTGGGAATAAAGGAGGAAGTATGGATCTCACAAAGCAAATATGCTCAACCTTGGCACGCTAAAAACAGAAAAAGTAATTGACTGGTACATGTTTTAATCAGGAAATTGTCTTTTGATGTCTCAGCTGTGTAATTAAGTCTTTTTCCTTTAAAACTAGCATTGTTCCAAAAAGGTGATGCGGCTTCTTTTTCAGAAAATTGGAAATTGAGTGTGATACATTTTTTCTTGCTAGCTTCCTACTAGCCAAATTTCAGGGCTCTGGTTTCAATTTCTTAAAAATGATCTTTGATATTGCTTGTAATCATCACTAAAGGCTGAGTAAGGCAGGATAGACTAAGGTTGTCATATGGGGAATTCCATGATAATTTCCCGACCTATTTCACCGGTAAAGAAAAATCAGCAAATTATGAACGGTGCGATTTAACAAAAAAAAAAACTTCTCACAAACAAATAGTTGATTTTTACACTTCTATTTGAAATTTTCGGAAAAGAATTTGTATGAAGTTTGTTTGCTTCTACCAATTTCGTCAATTTTAGGTCAAAATGGTATTTTAGGCTATAACATAACAAAATGTCGCCAGTTTCTTATTTGTCGATGAAATTAAATATTTTTCATAGGAAAATCATGGCAGGAGTGCACTATACCGCGTAGCCCAAAACTGTCTTAAAGCGTGTTTTTTTGATGTGTGAGCAATTAAAACATACTTAAAACGTGTTTTTAGAGTGCGGAAGGCCATTTTTGGAAAAAAAAATTTTGACCAAAATTTGACTTTTTGCCTTGGGGACCAAGGTAAACCACCTGGAGAGGATTTTTCACCTCGTTTTTCTTACTGAGACTGGGCAAAAAGAGTCTCTAGACGCATTTTTTGATCGAGAGCGTTGCTCGGATTCATCTCCAAGGTAAGTGAGTGCGCGCATCTCTAACTCGCAAGCCCCCTACGCCCCCTCCGGGGGCGTAGGGGGCTTGGGGGCTTGGAGTTGAGATGCGCACACACACATACCTTAAAGACCAAACACTCGAAAAAACTCTGGATGCATAAAAATAATGTGCATGCCAGAGTTTTTTATGCGGTAGGTCCCTGCAAGGAAAACTATGTTCAAGATCTTCTTCTTTTGAGGAGTGGCTCCTACTCAGGCTAAAGTTAAATGTTGGTTTCAGCTGTAATGGTTCTGAATTTAATTCTTAAATAACCTCTCCAGGTGGTTTACCTTGGTCCCCCAAGGCAAAAAGTCAAATTTTGGTCAAAAAATTTTTTTTCCAAAAATGGCCTTCCGCACTCTAAAAACACGTTTTAAGTATGTTTTAATTGCTCACACATCAAAAAAACACGCTTTAAGCCAGTTTTGGGCTACGCGGTATAATGCACTTTAGCCAAAATCATTTCTTTTTTACCTTTTTTCGGGGAATTCTGAAGAATTCCCCGGCGAACTTGACAACCCTACGTTAGACCAAGAAAAACTAACCTGTTGTTTTTTTTTTTGTAATTTTTCACGCTTGGTTAGCCAGCATACAATAAAACTTAATAGTCTCAAACATGCGTCCTACCCTAAGCCTAAGAAAAAGATAAAAAAAATTGAAAAAATTAGTGAAAAAAATTAACAGGGGAACCAAGCCAAAAGTTTTTGAGATAATTTTTTGCGAAAAAAAATTTTTCCGCTATCTTATATAGAGCCAAGTTTTTTATGCTTTTTGCAAGATTTTTTTGATACAGAGTCATTTTTAAGACATTCTCCCTTTTTAGAATGGTATTGCGGTCAATAGCATTTTGCGGTTTCAATAAATTAATTATATCCTTTATAAAATTTTGCAAGTCCCGATAATAATTAAAATTAGCATGGAGAACTTAGTTGCAAATAAAATCTTATTAAAAAAGATCTTTTGTTCAAGTTTAATGCTACAAACGTGTTTGACATTTCCATTTGTAGTTCAAATTTGCGCAAAATGTCAATGGATAGTTAAAAACAACAAACACAGGTCTTAACGACATACACAGACAATAGAGTGTTTACATAAATCAGCTAATTTTGCGTAAACGAGATTTTATTAACAAAAAAATTCTATTCTCCCACTAGGAGGTAAAAAGCAGGTAGTCCAATTCAAAATTTTATTTAAGATAAGTCTTGTCCGAATATTAATTTTTTTATTTTTTTGGGTAAAGAATTATGAGAGTTGATGAACTCACTTTACAGAACAAAAAAATAGTGAAAGCTCTTAGAGCTAGAGAATCTCAAAGACTTCGACATCCGACTTCTCACATCTGTTGTGAGAGCCTTATACGTTTAGATTTAGATTTTTTATAAAGCATATTTTTACTCTTAATAGATGGACGGAACCTACTAATTTTCACCCCTGTCAGCGGGCCATTCTATTATAGACAACGCTTCTAATAAACACTACTCTTTCATTGTTTTGTAAACTGTCCTTGCGTTTAAAAAACGATGGTTCTTGAACTCAGCGGCATTTCCGAAATTCGAATTGGTGAGGAAAACATTTCTTTACTTCGAAAATGCTCAACATATTTATTTGAATTATTTTTTATTTCCATTTGGCAATGTAAAGCAACCTCGGGCTCGACTAGTCGTCGGTTCAAAATTTCAGATGCAAGCAAAAAAATGATTCGAAAAATAATTGTTTGACATTTTCGGAGTAAAAAAGTGTCCCCCGCTAATTCAAATTTTGGAAATGCCGCTGTGTTCAAAAACTATGTTCCTTTAAGGGCCTTAAGACTTCGATTGGGTGATAAGATGGTTGGTAAAAGATAAGCTCCCGTTTACAACTTTAGAAAATCAGAGTTAAATTTTCAAGATATAAATTTAAAGTCCTTGTTCAAAAAAGAGCAGTATTACTATGACCGAAAACAAATTAACAAAAAGTTTTTATACCAACAATTTTTATCTTTTGTTTAAAAAACCAACAACATCTAGATGAACTCATTAAAAAAACTACTGGTTTTTCCTCGAACTTTAAAAGCATAAAAAATTGACTCATTAAAATGTTTGGCAACACAAGCCAACGCAAAGTACCCTTTTTAATCTTCCAAATAGCTTCCAAAATAGGTATATAGTTCTCTAGAGACAAAAACTAACATTTAGGTAGCCAAAACAATATTGTTGCAAGAATGATCCTTGACAAATGTGTGAACTACCTCTTTTATACAAGTGCCCTACTATCAAATGACTTCACTGGCTGTATGTAGATGTATGCATGTATAAGGGTGTCAACACATAAATACTCCTCCGCAACAATGCCTTGATAAACACAGGAAGATGTTCTTTTCTCACATATTAAAACAGACAAGTTTTTGGGCGTGGGTGGTTTCAAAAAGCTTGTTGCAAGTAGTTTGAGTTGGCGGATATCCCACATCTTTGTGTTTGTAATGGTGATATTGTTGGTTAACCTTCTCGAAAAATGATGGTTTGAAAAAACATATAGCATATTTAATATATGTATAATCCCCCTGGGCTTGAGACGCTTGGAGAATTTTCGCAGAGTTAAGTAGTATATATTGAGTATAACATATGCAGCTGGCGATGATCACTTGAATTTTTATTCAATGCATTAACCAGTGTGTTTTGGATGCTTAAGAAGGCTCGATGTAGGTTCACAAAAGCTTATTATTGTATTGTAGATCGCTTTCTCTGTTACCATATTCGCTCCAATAGTTGAACAGTCGAATCTGGATAAGCAGACACCCCTCCATGACGGGCTTAGGTGTCGCCTTATCCAGAGTGAATATTCATATTGATGTTAAGGCTGTCGGTTCGTCAAGTTTCTTAACCCATTAATTCTGGCTAATAGGAATTCCTAAAAAATTGTCTAACTAAAATATTAGTATAAAATTGGATAAAATAAACAAAAACTTGAAATGCTGGGAATGTACGTAGATCGTATTCAGGGTCCTTCCTCTCATGATCAAAATATAAGTGATTGCCATGCAAGCATTAAAGACAAAAAGTGTGAAGATACTGTATTCTCTCTAACAGAACCACGTGTGGTTCGGGTGTGGTTCTATTAGAGAGTGTGGTTCAAATGGAGAGTGTGGTTTTATTAGAGAGAATGTGGCATTGAATAAAAAGGAAGCCACAAAGCTTAGTCTACTTTAAAACAAAAATTCTGCAACCACGAGTCACCTGCTCCATAACATTCTTTGCAGCAGTTGAACTGGTCGGCCAGCTCTGTCTTGTTGTTGATCTGCGTAGCCTCTTAAAGGACCATACTTGTTGATGCAAATGAGAATTTGACAAATTCAAATGCGCGCGGGACACTTCTCTTTCGTCTCGTACTCTACTCTTTTGAGTTATTTCGGGCGACTTAAAAGAGTACAGTGAGAGACGAAAGAGAAGTGTCCCGCGTGCATTTGAATTTGTCAAATTCTCATTTGCATCAACAAGTATGGTCCTTTAAATGATTGTTTTTTTCGACTCGAGCGTGACAGACTTGTGCTTTCATGCTGACATCTGAAAAACAAAAGAAACTGTGAAGCTAAATAAAACCAAGATAGAAACGACACAGAAAATGACGCAGAAAACAACGAATAATGACAAAACAAAACTTCAAGCAACAAATTTTGACAAAAATTTAAAGACTGGCTAAAATATGGTAAAACAATGAAAAGTGTCAGCTTATCGAGTGTAGCGTTTGCCTTATTTCACTGCCGGTCAACCAAATTTTTTTAAAAAGCGTCGGTTTATCGGAGGTGTCGGCTCATCCAGATTCGACTCGATCGTATTTTTTTTAACTTTAGTAAACTTTTCTCCAGTAAACTTATGTTATGTCTTGAAGATAGCCAAAAAGATATATGTGATGCTATAATAGACCACAATTTTTTTATGACGAAATCACCTGATTTTTTCAGGAAAATTATACAAGATTTTAGATAAAGTTTATTATTCCCTTGTATTTTCGAAGAGCTGTTTTTGCATATAAAAGATCTTTTGCTTTAAGCAAGACAAGTCAATCAGTTTGTAAAAATCATTAAATTTTTTTTGATTTTTTAAAATATTTTCAAGTTTATTTTTATCTTTTAGATTTTTATCCATAAATTCTTATCTAAAATTAATACTGTACAAAAGTTACAAAATAAAGTAAAAAGAACAATTAAAAATTATACTTTGTCGGATTCCCCACTGGAATATGAAATTATTTGTGCTTTATTATAGTTTGTTGTTGAAATAAGTATTACTTTTTAAAAATGAGTTTGTTTCATAGGGTGTTTCAAGAAATTTCAGAATTGTAAAATTATCGTAACATTTTGCTAGAGCGATTTTCCAAATTCTGTTTTTTTTCTTAATTTTTTCTCGCCAGCAATAATTTTTAGTATATACCGTTTTTTCTAATAAAAGACCCCCCCCTCTATATTTTGACTAAGATTTCAGAGTTAATGTCATTTTGATTACAATCTCAAGATTTTTAGAAGGTTGAAACATATAAGACCATACGGTAATGTGAAAAACATCATTTAGGATTACCCCTCTTGCAAGACTATTCTTGTTACCGTGTTTACAAATCATTATTGTTGTGTTATAGGGAATAGAAATCTAGTTTATTCTGCGTTCTGGCTGTTCTCTTGTTTTAACTAACCTTTTGCCCAGCCGATTTCCAAATTTTTTGGAAATCTCCACATATTAGGTCTTAAAAAAACAATATAAAAAATATTTTCTATAAAAAACATTGCAGAGGAGTTTGTGAAATATGACTTACGTTTGAAATTGCTACTAAGAAGTTCAAAAATTGATTTAAATTGGTTTTTAAAAAAGCTGGGGTTTTTTTTAACGCCCTGTATAATAGCTCTCTGCGAGCTGGCATAGACAATCAAAAAATCTTAATACGAAAGAACTAAATTATTAACAGGCGTATAACATATCTATTTCTCACTCCGCTGCATTTATTTTTTCTATTTTTCCTTCGGCTTGATGTGCGTGGGAAATTTAAATTTCGCGTTTATAGTCAATTGTTTTGCCATTTCATCAGCATATTGTAAACAGACTGATAAAATTAGAAAAGAACAGTGCTTTACGCTAAAGACCGACCTTAAAGAGGCATGTCCGTGCGTTCTAAATTGGTGCCCTCCAATTCAAAAGAATTTCCCGAATCAATGAACTTCTGTACAGATTTTTTTAATGTGGTTTCAAACAAAAGAAGGCCTAAAATTTAGTTTATGGTATTTTTAAGAAACCAAGTTATAAAATCGGTACAGAAGTTCAATGACTAGAATTTTTTGAATTGGCGGGCACCAATTTTGAACAGACGGACATACCTTCTTTGAAAATATGTTATAGAGAAGGGTACTTCATAAGGAGAGTCCACTGCTTCAACATTTACAAATCAAAATTCAATTTTTTCGCAAAAACAGCCTGCAGGACGCAGCTGTTCTTAATGGAGTCAAGCTACAGTCAATTTATCGATACAACATATCTCTCTGTATAACATACCCTATGGATTTTGAGATCGAAAAAAATCAATAAACTCACAAGGGAAACTCGAGAAGTGTCTTTTTCCAAAGATTTCATTGAGAGGTATTTCTTGCAGCTTTGTGTAGAGTAGCCGAGAGTTCTACAATGAAGTGCTGCCGATTTTTTAAGATTGCTTGAAAAATCGGAGAAAACGGGACCATTGAAGTTTCCGAAAAGCCATAATATGGGGATTCATGGTTTTTATTGGCCTTTTTTATAATTTTAGGATACCCAAATTGTATGGGGTAATTTTGCGCATACTGTACATACGGTGATTAGTATTAAGTTGTCCGGAAAGTTTGTTCTATTATTATTTTAGCAATTTTTCCTGTGTTAAGCCACTTTTTTATTTGCAAATAATATACTATTTTGAAGCCCTGAAATTTTTCCACAAAATCTGCGGTCGACCTTACCTATAAGACAAAGTGTGTAGCGTATGAACATCAGACAATTATTTTGATGCCAGCCAGTGCTAATAAATAAACAAAACCATGCTTCTGATTTATTCATCTAACGCAAAAGCTAGTCCACAAAATAATTTTTTAGCACTTAAAAACGTTTTTTATCTTTCTGGAAGCCGAGCATTTCGTTTGACAAAATCAGCTTGGGTTGAAGTGAAGCATAAAATCTGTTGAAATTCTAGTTTAAAAGTTAAAAAACAGGCCTAAACCAGATTAGTTCTTAGATCTTGCTTTCTGGATATAAACACTCCTCAGTTTGTTTTATAGGTAAGGTCGACCACACATTTTGTAGTTAAATGTCGGGGCCTCAAAAGAGTATATTACTTGACAAATTAAAAAGCAATTTTAAGGGGCATGCTCGCCTAAGACAAAATTTGTCCCAGCCAATTCAAAAAATTCTCCTGAATCATTGTACTTCTCTACGTATTTTCCAACTTGGTTTCTAACAAAACTATACCTAAAATAAAATTCCAGGCCTTGTTTTGGTAGAAACCAAACTGAAAAATCTGTACAGAAGTTCAGTGATTAGGAAAACAATTTCAATTCCCGGGACAAATTGTGAAACAGGTGAGCATGCCCTTTTAACACGAGAAAATTAGTTGAAATATACACCGAACGAACTTTCCGGACAACCTAATACTTTTAAAAGCCCGAGTTAATATAAGATACTCTTCCATATAGCATACCTCTTAGGCGGTCCCAAGGCGGTTTGTTGCACGTAGACTTGACTGTAATTTAAAAAATGCTTTTCATACGAAATTTTAGTTTGCTGCTGAAAAAATGCAAACCTTGTTATAAATGTTTATTCTAAGGATTAAAAGCTCTAAGAAAGACACCCGCAAATCCAATGAATTACGCACAAAGTTGGGAAATAGGTGAAAATTTTGAAATAGCAAAATAATTTTACAATTTTTATAAAACATAAGCAAATAAAACAAAAGCCTTAGAATAGAAGCAAAACAGTAAAACACTCTTTTAATCCCTTACCAATAAGATTAGAGGGTTAGATTGACTCTCCCCCAATAAAATGCTCCCGAAAAGCTCGTTCCTTAGCTGGGTTCAACAAAATTTCAAGGGTCTATACAGCTATTTTTGGTTCCTATTCTTTATCCTGCCCATTTTTTGGCCTAGGTCTACCTTAATAACAATGGGGGACCAAGCTGTTTTTCGAGAAAAAACAACAGGGGGACCAAGGCATATTTTGGACAAGGGTAATAATATAGCGCCCTACCCTGTTGTTTTAGCTTAGGTTTAAGCCCAGGTAAGCTGGCCTACGAACTCTAACATGTTTCTGCAATTACAAAAAAAAGTAAAAAATGTGTTCAAGTCCATCTTGGTCTAACTTGCATCTGAGCGAAAATAATAGGATCAAGGCCAAAAAAGGATAAGAACCAGGGTGCCTAATTTGCCTTTTTTTCGGTGGCTGGCCTTTTTTCTTGAGCTGGGAAAAAGGTAATATCACCCGAAAATTTTTTTGTACTTTTATATTTTTTAATTATTAAATGTGCCCTTTTTCTTTAATTTTTTTGAGCAAAAGCCTTTTTGAAAGACACTGTCTTTTTTCCAAAATTTTGGTTAGGATCCCTTAACCAATAAGAAACCAGTTTTTTAACTCGGTGATTATATTTAGCAGAGGATTTTAATATTAAAGGTGAAAAATGTGACACTCGACAACGAAACAAAATTTTTGGGTGTTTGCTAGTAGAAGAGTTGACTGTACAATAAAAGGAACGTAACAGACATAAATACCTTATAATCTCTACCAATCCCCATGGAGGATTAATTTTCAACCCCTGAAAAATTTTAAAATTCAAAATCAAACTCTGAAATCCTACTCGAAAAAATAAGGGTTGGTGGGTTATTAGAGAGTGGTGGATTAATAAAGGTTATACGGTATGTACTAAAAACACACTAAAAACTAGTTTTGATCATCATGACACACAACAAAACGGCTTCATTGGTCGTCTGTACAGGCTTGTAGGCAACATATTTTGGTCACTTTAGTAACTGCGGCTTTATGGTCTGCAAACATTTGCTTTAGATATGATATGAAACAAGAAAACAGAAAAATTATGAAATTAGTTAGTTTTGGTTTTCGTTTGCAGCTCTAATTTAACAAGTTCATAAGCTATAGAATGTGAAGACACCAAATAACTCGCCTCCAAACAAACTTTTTTTATTTGTGATTTGGCGAAAACACCTGCTTATCCTCAGTCAGAGTTTGCCCCTTCCATAACTGTACGTTAATAAGTGTCTAATTTCTCATATATTGTACAAGAAATTCTACAGTTAACGGTGGGGCGAAATCGGACTCAGTATGAGTGATAAGTACTTTCACTGAGTCAGAAAAAGCCATAGGACAGAAAGAAGTAAAAAATTTGACGCTACTAGTTTTAACCGAGTAGCTGTTCTAAGGGAGGGGGGGCCGGTGAAAACGAGTAGCGCCAAAAAAAATTAGGCAAAAGTCATAAATCAAAAAGCTTATTTCAAGGCGTGTATATAGTGCAAAAATTCATTGGCTATCTAACGGTATATTGGATTTGAAAATAAGTAACCGAATATTTAAAGGAAAAGTCTACTTCAGTATCTGAAAAAGATTATAAGGGTAAATTTGAGTAACCGAATAAATAAGCGTATCGGGCCCTTTCTGTTCATTTTTGGCTCGTGTGAAATATAGGGAAAATTAAACATCTTTCTGACCTATTTTCGGAAAATGTATTTTATTACCTCTTTTTGTGGCGCTGAGTACATTTGTGAAAGGGACATTTGATCTCTTTTCGGACAGCCCAATCAGGTCCATGTTAGGATTTTGTAGACAGTTGTTGCAGACCACCAAAAGATGCTTGACCAATAGACTTCCACACCGCCTAGGATTGCGCTTTTGTACCGACGAATTACTTTTTGAGCCAATACTGTCTCGTTCACTGTAAATTCTTTTGCTTCTTTTGTTTTGGTTATAGTAGGTAATTGGATGACTGGAGGAAGTGATGTGTGAAGGACAGGCAACTGTGGTTTAGCAAGGATATAAGCCAGAAATGGTTTTTCCAATGCCAGTTCTGCTGCATTCTCATCTCTTTGGGAAACAAAGTGATGGTGACTGGCTGTGTTTAATGTAAAAAGTTGAGAAAATGTCAAGGCGGCACACAGGCTATAAGCTTTCATTGAAACAGTAGATTTTTGGTAGCTAGCAGGCGCTGCAGACTTTAAATGCCTTTTGAAAAGACTTTTTAGCCGAGATAGAATAGAACAATTGTAAATGAGAGACAGCATCGTTTGGTGAGAATCTAGTCTGATGGATTTCTGCAAACTAAATTGTTAAGCCACACAAAGAAAAAACTTTTGTTTAAAAAGTCCGAATCTTTGAAAAATCAATACGAAATAAGGTAAAAAAGAGGATTAAAAACAGGAAACTGACTGAAAAGTAGTATAAAATTACACGAATTTGTTAAAAACCGTTTTTGTAGCTGGTTGCGTTAATGCCTTAAGTGTTTTTTTTAATATTTGCCATATTTGGTTTTTGGTTTATTTTCCACCCTCGGAAATATGAAAGATTTTGGGTTGATCTCAAAAAATTTGGGTGCCCAACCAGCATTGAAAAACCAAAATCTGCAGAACTCGTGAAAATTAAGACAATGCAAAAAAAATGATGTTCAATTAGTTCTCTAGACTGTGATGTAAGTCTTTAAGGTAGACAAGATCGGTATGGAGGGATAGGCATATCAGAGTAAATACGGTAGATAGCAAAATATAAGGTCGAGAAAATCTTGAAATAAAATCTGCAATTCTCTACCAACAAACTGAGTTCGTCCCACACGTCCCACATGTTCTAAAATGAGTTTGCCGACCTGTGCGCTAAGCATTAAGTACCAAAGTTTTTGCAGCAAGTTAACCTATTATGTTGAACTACCTACAGAATTAGTGCCCTCCTACTTTTGATGCAAGGCGGAGTTTTGCCTGTTCTTTAAACAAACTAGTTAGCCGTAAACAATGAGCAGACTTACAGCTAATAATAGATTTACAAAAAAAACAAAAGTAATTAAACAAACTAATCTTTTTAGTACTCATTAACTGTAGCTTTGATTGTGTAGTTCGCTTAAAAAGTACACAAATACAAATAGAGATATTTGAAACATAAAAAGTTAACGCTCCTAATTTATAACTTCGGCGCCTGAATGTTATACTGAAATCTGTTTTTGCCTTGGAGGACCGGAGTAAATGACGACTTTGATAAAAAAAATTGCCAAAGAGCTGATTTTTCATGTATTTTATAGTTTATAGCGTATACGTTTAAAGATGACTTATCAAAAATTACGATTTCGAGTACTCGCCCACCCTATATATGTTATTACTCAGACTCTCAGCTACTTTTGCTTTTAAAAAAAATTTGCTTTTAAAAAAAGATATACCAAGAACACAAAAGAATTGGGTTAAAATTCAAAAGTATGGGCTAGTTCATCACCTGCTTGATTATTGTATTGATCCAATAATTAACCAGTGCATAATTTTAAAATTTTAGCTCATTTTAGTTAGTTAGTGAATCTCGCTCTATACAGTCAACCTTCTTTATAACGTACCCTCTGAGGACCGACCCTAGGCTTACGTTATAACGAAGGGACGTTATATCGGGGATACATTATTTAGAAGGTCAGTTGGCCTTAATTTTTACAACCGTAGGTTATAACGAGCGTTAACATTTATCACAAGCGTCGGGAGACGCCTTTGGCGCTATACAGGCGCTATCCAGATATTTTCGCAACAGACAATACTTAATTTTTGACAATAGCATCGTGATTAGCATTCTCAATTTTCTTACAAACAGCTCTCAGAATTCAAACTTGGCTGTTTTATTGTTATTTTTCGAGACAAAAAAAGTTCAAACCGGACCAACTCCGAAATTCTCCAACCACCGAGTCTGCCCCTTTATATCAGGAATGAAGAGGCAACCAACAGCTAATTTTGAAGATGGGATTCCGTAGATTTTACCGAATCGATGCACCGACACCGAGTTTATTGGTGAAAGCGAGTAAAAACATAAAAGAAGTCAAAAGGGGAACAAGCCGTTTAATCGCCCACAAAATTGGTCGCCAGCACACTAAGACTAGTTTCAGATCTTCATTTTTATAAATATTTTTAAAATTTGGCACCACCTTGTATCCCTGAATGCCAGCTACATTTTGGTACTAAAACGTTTAGAAAAACTAAAAAACTTTAGATTTAAATTTCAAAAAGCGCTCACTCGGTGATTTCCGACACGTTTTTTATCACTGTGTGAGCGCTTTTTGAAATTTAGATCTAAAGTTTTCCAGTTTTTCTAGAAGTTTTAGTACCGAAATGTAGATGACATACAGGGCTACCTTTTGGTAATCAAAGTTCTAGAAAAAATTAAAAAAATTAAGATCTGAACACTAACATAGTCAATGTATATGGAGGTTAGACTATGGTTCATGATGTGGTCTCATTGAAGCTATTGTTTTTTCTCAATTATTTTTAATCATGTTTTGTTTTTTTAAATCTCATTTTTCATGACTCAACTGTGAATTATAGTCCATCTCAGCTGCTCCAATGATGGTAAGTACTTGAAATGGTTGGTCTGGACTGTGTTTGATGGTTGGGTCTCAAATTAAACGGTACCATAGTCAAAGTACTTTAGATAAACTGATACTTCAAGCATTTTATCGTGAATCATTGTCAAACCTTCGTGCATACTTTCATGGTCGTGTTTAACATGTCATGGTTATATCTCATGTGACTTTGTTATGACTTATGTGTCATGGTTGATGTGTAGGACCGCATTTTCGGTTGAATTGTTTGAGTGTTTGTCAAAAAATTTGAAATACTTTTTGAGAATTATTTTTTCACTCAATTATGATTCATGCTCCGGTCTAAGTGCTTTAGTTTTAGTAAAAACTTGAAGTGTTAGGGCTGTGCTGTGATTCATGGTAGAATCTCAAATTAAATTGTGATAAAGTCAAAATGCTTGACGTAAACTGTAACTTGAAAGATCCATCTTGAGTCATAGTCTAACCCTCTTGCATACCTTCATGCTCATATTTTACATGTAATGATCGTGTCTTTTTTATTATAGTCACTTCTCATGTGGCTTTGTTATGGTTCATGTGACATGTTTTTTCCCTGCTAATTTTTCGTGTGTCATTACTTTCATACTTCAGTCCTCTGCTCAAGTAAGTGGTAAGAAAAATATTCTCATAATTTGCAGCTTTTTTCGTCCGTCTTTATTATTCGGGTTTTGAAACTGATGTCTGCTCCTTTAAAAGTGGATTTAAGAAGTACTACGGACACATGCAGAACACTATATAGGGATGCAATTCATCTAAAGGATTTTATTCAAATCTAGTTAAATCAAGATTAAAACAGAAACGTCAACACCGTGGAGGAATAATTTAAGTTCAGTAACACAAAATAACAACAGCACCCCAAGTGCACACCACCGCCCCCTCCAACAACCCCCCCCCACCATAAAAGAGCACTTTTGCAGTTCGGGGTCCCCTTATTTTCACTACTGCGAATAGTGTTTTTAAGTGTCCTAAATAATTTTTATAAACTACAAACGTTAAAAAGAGATGTTTTATAACCAGTGTTGTTCCGTCGCTTCCGCTTCCGTTGTTCCGGAAAAAAGCAAGTTAAAATTTTGGTTGGCACCGGCGCTTATAAAATTTACAGTAAAACCAAAATTATCAACCCGACACCGGCGTCGGCGCTGGGGTAAATTTTCTTTATATAGAAGGCGCTGGCGCCGGAGCCAAAATTTTTTTAAGGAGGCGCCTTCTTTCAAAATAGGTCGGCGCTCGAACAACACTGTTTATAATCATAGTGACTGCGCCGTCCTTCGCCGTCCTATTTTTACATCACCGTCCTAAAGTTTTAAGCATCTCTTAATTCATTGTTTACCAATTTTTTGATAGAATACTTCTTAACATGAAGAATAAAACTTATGAAAAAAGATATCGAAAAAAGATATCAGTATGGGCTGAAGAAGAATCTTCAAAAAGACAGTCATCTAATAGAATCTCAATGTAACACGTCTAGCGTTGTGTTTGGTAGTGGGTTGAATAAAGTAAATGTGATGATCACCCCATCTAGTCAGGTGCTGGTTAATGCGGAGGCCCAAACGAAAAAAAAATCAAATAAAATTTGACGAAAATTCCTTTAACAATGGGTTGATGCCATCTGTTTCCCAACTGCTTAAAAGGTTATACGACACTTGCGGCCCGGAAACTTGCGGCCGACACTTGCGGCCCGACTTTTGCGGCCCGACACTTGCGGCCGACACATGCGGCCGACACTTGCGGCCCGATACTTAAAAGTCAAAAAAAGCTATTTAAAAATGGTTGAAGGGTTGTACTGGGAGGGAAAGCCATAATACAGGGCTAGGTATTAAGTAACTTATTTGGATGCTTTGCCTTGTTTTTCAACTTGAGACTTGGCAAAAACAGCCTCTAAATGCATTTTAATCAAGAGTCTAGCTCGGAATCATGTCTACGGTAAGTGAGTGTGCGCATCTCTAACTCTCTTCGGGAGCGCAAGAAGCTTGGGGGCTTGGAGTTGAGATGCGCACACCCACATACCTTAGACACAAATCACTCGAAAGTGACTCTGGATGCATGAAAAAAGCATGCATACCAGAGTTACTTTATGCGGTAGGCCACAGTATTAAAAACCATGTTCAACATCTTTGTTTTTGCCTGAAAAGCATTTTTCCTCCTGTTACAAGACCGGGCCAAAGGCCAAGCCATCTATCAGTTCAGCCTATCACTCAAAAGTGCTTGGCTCAGGCGAAAAGCCAACGAATCGAATCGAAAATTTCATCACCAAGTATCGGGCTGCAAATGTTGGGCCGCAAGTGTCGGGCAGCAAGAGTCGACCGCAAGTGTCGGCCGCAAATGTCGGGCCGCAAGTGACGGCCGCAAGTGTCGGCCGCAAGTTTCCGGGCCGCAAGTGTCGTGTCACCGCTTAAAACTAGTTAAAAACTTTTGTTATATCTAAATCGGCTAAAAAAACAAAAAGTTGTAAGCTTTCCCACTAATTTAGGACACCCTGCTTGTGGGTTGGCCAGACTTGCGGACAAAATTTTGCGGACGCAACATTTGCGGACGAAAATTCGCGGACGCAACATTTGCGGACGAGACTTTGCGGACCAAATTTCGCGGATAAACCGAAGTTTGGCAGAAAAGAAGCAAAAAAAAGGTATCTCAAGCCGGAGTGAAGGATGACAGCATTAAAGGGCATGCCCGTGCCCGACACGGAGAAAAGGCGGGACCAGCACTTTTTTCTTTCTCGATCAAGTTTTACATGCATACGCATTCAGATTTTTCAAGTTTTCTGCCTAGTTTTAAAAGTAGTATAGGGTCATTAATATTAGATTTGACGCAAGACGAGTGAAAAATAGAACGATTCAAAAAAATTGCTGGTTCCCGCCTTAACTTTTTGAAACGCACGGGCATGCCCTTTAAAAATGAAGTTAGTCGAACCTGTGACTTAGACGATGCTTATATAAAGTTCGCAAATTCTGATCCGCAAATCTTTGTTCGCAATTTCTCGTCCGCAAATGTTCGTCCGCAAATCTTGTGTCCGCAAGATTCGATCCGCAAAAGTTGAGGCGCAAAACCTCATCCGCACAGCTTTGTCCGCAATAATCACTTCCGGAAACACGCATCCGCAAAATATTATCCGCAAGTCTGGCCAACCCTGCTTGTTTCACGAATAAAAAAGTCTCTGGTTCTTAAAAATTAAAAAAGACAAATAATGTTTAAAAACCATTTTGATTACAATCCAAAAGAAAACCTTAAAAGCTTTGTGCATTCAGAAGCTTTTTTATTATTAAAGTGAGAGGGTGAATTTTTCCCCAAAAAAACTTGAAACCATCTTTTTTATTTCAAAACTCTATTAACTGTTTATAAAACCCTTTTAACCTTTAGTTTTTAATCCATGTACAAACTATAGAATAAGCAAAAAATATTTATTAAAACGCTTTTTTCACAGCTCATTGATATAAGACATAAAATAAAAAAAAATAAATATTGAAAGTAAAATATTCTAAAACAACAGGGTTCCAAAATTTCTCTTATTTAAAAATTTTGTCTTTTAAGACTTGAAATGTTTTTTAATCTTTGAGATAAAAATCTTAATTTTTGGTGCTTAAGACCAAAAAAGCACTGGATGAAATAGCACTTTTTGACAAAAAAAAAGATCGAATTTCCTTTATATTGAAATTTTGAGTTCATAGCCCTGTTAAAACATGTAATATACAATTTTGGCACACGAAAAAATCAAATATTTTCAACTAAGTACAGCTTGCATCTAGTGGATCTTTAAAACAGATAATAAATATTATTAAGTCTAAGAATGAAACCCGCAGAGTGATTTAAAAGATGCAAGAACAATAATTAAAAGCGTACTATATCAACGAAACATTTTAAAGCGTCATTGCCGTCTACGACAATGGTTGTCCCCCGCCAATTCAAATTTTTTACTTTATCGTTGGATTTACGTACGAATTTTACTACTTGGTTTTTGACGAAACTATACCTGAAATTAAATTCTAGGCCCTGTTTTGTTAGGGACCAAAAAAAATGAAAAATTGAAAAATCCGTGCAGAAGTTGAATGATTAAGCAAAAAAATTTGAATTGGCGGGGGACAATTCAAAACAGTTGGCAATGCCCTTTAAGAAAAGCTATTTTACGTCTTGATGTAGGTGATGAGCTAAAATTACGGCTACCAACTCTACTCATTTTTAACAGGCGCCATCAAATTTAGGCTTGGTTTTCTCCACAACAACGAATTAAATTTAGCAAATTGGCTGCTCCGACTTACTTAACCAGGTGGAAGTAAAAAAAATATTCACGTTGTCTTTGAAATATTTGAAATTTCAGTGTCACCAATTCAAAAAATCAGCAAAATTGATAGCTCTATCTAAGCTTGCTTTTAATTCTATCTGTGTATTCTTGAAATCTAACGTATTTGAAGTCTTTTTGGACTTTTTTAGATAATAAAAATGCTCAAAGAAGCATTTTTCGAAAAAGGTGAATTTTGACAATCATTTTTAACAAAAAAAGTCATTAAGCAAAATTTAAGCTGTAATCTTGGCACAAGGATAACTATTTTTTTTTGTAACTTTATGAAAGCAGCTTCACCGTACTTATCCAATGAGGGATGCTGAAAAAACGTAAAATAACCTTTTTTGTTAATAAATAAATTATAAATGTCATTATAAACAAAAAATTCAACATCATAAGTAAATTAAACATATGAGATCTATCAGGCAACATATCAGACACAATAATTTTTTATGGCACACAACAGAACTGCTTAACCTCGTCATCGGAGCAAGCTTGTAAGCAGCACATTTTGGTCACTTTGGTGACCGCTCCCGATGTGTCTTCAAAATATTAAATTATAAAAAAGCATATTTTTGTTTTTTTAAATCGTTTTTACGTTTGTGTTCTGGTGAATCGGTAAAGTCGAGTCTCGATAACCCGTCTTCCCTCAGATTCATTCCCACTTAGGGTTAGACACTTTTTCAACCCAATTTTTGAAGGCTTTAAAGGTTTTAACAGTCTGGTGCCAATATCGTATGGATTCTTTACGCTTTTTAAAAAACCTGTAACTTCGCCTTTTTAGAAGCAGAATCCCGTAAATCCGGCACCCTATTTTGAAAAATGGCACCAGGCCATTGCGATTATGTTTTTAGTCGCAAAATTACAAGGTTTTTGTTTTAAACGGCCGGTAGAATCTGGATCCTTGCTATATTTGGCACCAGACTGTTAAAACCTTGAAACCTCCGAAAATTGGATTGAAAAAGGGCTAAAGTATAGAATGTGACCTTTGCCTGAAATGACGTTTTTAGGGTTTTTGACCAGTTTTTACACAGAAAAAGACTAAAAATGAAGGAAAGTGGTTTTCGGTTGATAATTTTGAAAATAATTTTTGGTTCGCCTTGGCCCCCCAATGTCAAAATCCAAAAAAAAATTCAAAAAAATTTTAAATTAGCACTAAAATATGTTCAAGGAAAATAAGGGCTGTTTGGGAGGGAAAGGAACACAAAGGGGGCCACTAATAATAGACAGCGCAACAACAAGAAGATGTTGAACATATTTTTGTTAATTGGGGTACACCACATGAAGAAGCTCTGGTATGCATACATCTTTTTTTATATCCAGAGTCTTTTTCGAGTGATTTATGTCCAAGGTATGTGGGTGTGCGCATCTCAACCCCAAGCAACCAAGCCCACTGCGCCCCGAAGGAGGCGCAGGGCTTGGTGGGTTACTAACCTCATACATAATTTCATTGTACTTATTCCATTGTACTTCCCCCCCCCTTTGGGAGCTCAGGGACTTGAGAGTTAGAGATGCGCGCACTCACTTACCTTAGACATGATTCCGAGAAATACTATTGACCATAAAATACATACCGTATTTCTATATTAACTGCCCATGCTGTAATAACTCCTCACCCTCTAATAATTTATCCACCCTACGGACCTCCTATCTCAGCCTAGAGCAAACATATCACAAATCTGTTTTTTTCGCGTTTTCTTAATTACCACGAGTTTACCTGATTGAACTTTTCAGATTTGGCTGAGCACCCGAAAATCTCAAAATCGACCTCAAAATTTTCTATTTTCAGGGTTGTCAAATAATTGTCCGTGGAGAGTTAATAGATAAAATACGGTGTGGAGGCTCTTTTTGCCACGGCCAATGTTGAAAAACATGGTGAGATAGTCCAAAATAGTCTAAAATTACCTTTTTTACGTTTTGCCACAAAAGTGGCCTCTTTTATTCCGCTCCCCTCCCAAGACAGCTCTTAATCCCCTTTTAAAGTGTTCTGCGCCAATTTAAAAACAATTTTCTGAACTTTTCCAGAAACTTGGGAGATCAAGGCAAACCGAAAATCGTTTTTAGAAATTTCAAGCAAAACCCCTTCCCGACACTTTTTCAGTCGTTTTCTGTGTGAAAAACTGGTCAAAACACCTTAAAGACGTCATTTGGGCATTTTTGGGAGAATCACATTCTATACTTCTCCCGAAAATTGTGTCTGAACCTAGATGGGAATGAACTTGAGGGATCCGGGTTATCGGGACTCGACTTGTCCCCTTTCTTTACACTTATGATTAGGCTCAGGGTCGGAGTACAGATTTCCTTCTGGTCCGAAAACTGTTTTAGCGCTATTTGACCGCTATCACGTAATTTTCACGTATAGAAAAGATGGAAAATCGATTGGGAAAGCACTTTCCACGAATTTTTTTTTGACCAGAAATCGACTTTTTGGCTGTCCTGGAGGGTTTATTTGGTGTTTTTACTCTGTTTTGGTCACTGGAGCTGGCACGGCGTGTCAAATCGGTCAAAACACCAAATCGACATTTTTCTAGTCAAGACAAAAAATTTGAACACGATTAAATTTGTAGTAACTTTCTCATATTTTCTCAACTTTGTATTCTTATTTGTAACTCATGCTTATATGTGTCCTATATGAGCTATTTTTAAATCAGTGGATTGCCCAGGAATCGCTCTATCGATTGGTGAAAAAATTTACCTAATTTTATCAGAAATTCAAAGATTTTGAACAAATAGAAGTTTGAATTGGCGGTTGGCAGAGTCAGCTCGCCAACTTTAAATAGCTCGTTCTCAGTGATTTCTCCCGGAAAAAATAATCTGTCCTACAGTTTTGTAGTATTTTTCACCAGCTTTCTGCTGGTATCTTTGGTTTTTTCATATGAACACTGTATGCGGAGATCGAACAAGTTTTAGTAAATTTACACTTTTTAGGTATAATTAATGGACAACGATCAGAAAAAACCTCCAACTCAGTCCTGATTATTCTTAAACCTTGTGCTGATGGTCTTGTTGGATAGCCAAGAGACCAAAGATCATTTTGACACCAAACTTGTAAATAAAACATGAAAAAATGGGGTAAAAAATAGGGTATGCACCCAAGCGGATTTGAACCTATGAACTAGACAATGCGTATATAAAAGTACGTCCTCCCTTTAAATAGGGGAATTGAATTTGAAACAGACTTTTTAGACGAGAAGTATCCATAGAAAATTTAAAAAAACAGTATATGAATATTTAGTGCATAAAATTGAACATATTTTTGTCAATGGTATTTAAAAATGAGAAACTATTTTGAATTTTCATTAAAACAGAACGCCAAGCCCGATTTGGTCATTTGACGTGTTTGACACGCCGTGCTGGGCAAAAAGAGTTTCTATATACATTTTTGATCAAGAGTCTTGCTTGAAATTATGTCGGAGGTTAGTAACCCACCAAGCCTCTGCGCCTCCTTCGGGGCGCAGTGGGCTTGGTTGCTTGGGGTTGAGATGCGCATACCCACATACCTTAGACATAAATCACTCGAAAGTGACTCTGGATGTAAAAAAAAGATGTATGCATTTCAGAGCTTCTTCATGTGGTGGACCCCAGTTGACAAAACTATGTTCAAACCCTATCTTTTTGGTCTTTTAGAGATATCCACGTACCCTTTTAGGTTAACTTACGATTTTCCCTTAAGGGGAAAATGCAAAAAAAGTTTTTCAAATAGTGCCAAAAAGGTGTTTTCCCAGAAATTTTTTGTTTTGCTTTTTCACGTTTGAAATAGCGAAAATGCCCTTAGGACACCATTTTGTCCATTTTAAGCCAGGGGGATTGTGTACTTTAGCCAGGCTCAGTATAGATCAGTGTGAATAAGGTCGCACTCAAACATGTTTACCGAACTACAGATGAACTACGAAAAAAATATGTAAGTCTGTCTTAAAATACGCTAGCCTATCCTGTGCCCAAGAATAAGACAAAAAAATTAGTTTGAAACATTCGTCCCAGCTCAGCAAGTGCTTTACGTATAGCTTGAAGTTTGGTTGCTATTCTAAAATATTACCTCTTTTCGCAGCACTTAGAAAGCCCATGGAAGAGCTTATTGCTCTCTTTTCTGACATTCCGATAAAGTCTGTGTGTGGACTTCTCAAGCAATTGTTACAGACTGACAACAGATGCTTAATTAGGTGCTTGCCACACCTTCTGATCTCTCGCTTTTGAGCCGTTGGAAAGTTGGCCATGAATGATGGCATATTGCCATTGTTAGTGTCAATACTGTCAGACTCTTCAGAAATTCCATCCTGTTCATTGACGTGGTTATAGTCACTGATTGGATGGCGAGATGAAGTGACGGGTGAAGCGACATGCATCTGTGCTCTGGCAAGAAGATATTCCAAAAATGGTTTCCCAGGGCCATTTCTGCTTCTTTCTCGTCCCTCGAAGACAAATAGTGGTGATGATTGGCTGTGCATAGCGTAATTAAATAGGATATTGCTAAGGCGACACAGAGGCCAGGGGATGAGACGCAGTAGGGCGTTTTTGTGAACGAGCACTTGGACGACATAGTTTTGTGATGGATTTCTGAAAAATTGAATGAATAATTAATAAAATCATGATCAAAGTGTATAGCGGGGGCGAAAATACCAAGCACAGAAAGAAATTCGGCCTCATCCCGAAATTGGGTGCCTTTTCTTCTTTGTACAGAGTGCCGGATTCAAAAGGCGGATTCAAAATCTTTTTCGAGTTACAGGGTGTTTCAAGAAATTCTGCGTTTCTAAAATGATCACGACTTTTTCCAGATCGTTTTTTAAAATTCTGTTTTTACAAACCAAATTTTTCCTGACAATGTTTTTTTTGTATGTAATATGAAACACGGTTCCCCTGTAGTTTGGGCCTGACTTGTCTAGAAGCCATCCACAGTCCAGGAACTAAACCACTAGGGACCAAACTGAAATAAAAAATATTGTTAGCGAGAAAAATCGATTTTTGAACACAGAATTATGAAAAATTGCCTAGGAAAAAAGTTATGACCATTTCAAAAAGGCATCATTTCTGAAAACATCCTGTGAAAAAGTAAAAAAACCTTTTCGAGTTTATTCTAACACAGGTTAGCTTACACTACGCCTAAGCACAAAACAAAAAATTAACGTGGGGCACCAAAGCGAAAAACGCACCCGGTAGAACCGAAAATTTCGAAATCAGAGACTGTGTAAAAATCGAATTTAATGTTAAACTCAGATATTACAGAAGTAATTTTTTATTGAGTTGAAACCACGGATTAGGAGATGTTGTTTGAAGACTCAAAAGACACTACCGTTGAGTCCCGCTTTAATGTACACCCCAAATGTTCGTTCCCGCCTAGGGTCCGACACTTTTTTACTTCAATTTTTGAAGTATTTTCAAATTCTGATTCGTCAGTCTAGTCCGAAATATCGCAGGGATTCCGATTTTACCAGTCGTTTTTTTGATAGACACGACAGTTTTTATATTTAGACCCGCAAATCCCGCTTAGTGTACACCTTTTTACCTTTTGTACACTAAAGCGGGATGCGTGGTTCTAAATACCAAAACTGTCGTGTTTATCAAAAACGACTGGCAAAATCGGAACCCCTGCGATATTTTGACTAGACTGACGAATCAGAATTTGAAAAATACTGCAAAAATTGAAGTAAAAAGTGTCGGACCCTAGGCGGGAACGAACTTTTGGGGCTTACACTAATGCGGGACTCAACTGTACCGTATTTCCTGTAATAAGGCACCTGGGTGGCTTATTTTTCATCTCACGTAAATTCAAATATTTTGAGTGAGAATATTTGAGAATATTTTGGGTGCTTAACTAAAATGAAAAGCGGGATCGGTAAAGCTGGTGGCAGTCAAGAAAAAACTAGGGTTGACACACACTAAACAAAAACGGAACTATTTCGAGTCAGACTACTCGATTTGGAGTAGTTAAGTGTTTAAGAAGTCGAGCTAACTGTGTGCTGGTCCTAGAAAAAACGTAATAAACTGCAATGTAAAATACAGTATTTTATCTAGACCGAGATAGAGTTGTTTAAAGCTGAGGGCTGGCTGGTTAATATGTTAGACAGTAATTTCTTTTGAATTTTAAATGCAAAGTTAGGATCTACATGGTTTGAAATGTATAAGTGGGCAATTTATAAAGAATACACGGTTATAATTGATTAAATGTGTGAGTTATAACATTAATATTTTCAGTCCCTCTTTTAAAAGCTAGTAATATGTTTGATTTCACACATAATTTACACAAAGGACACATACAACAATTAATTATGTTAAAAACTTATTTCCAATGCTCTCAATTATACTTATACACCTTTAAATATCATAGTTATGGAAGCAGCTCACGCCTTAATACAAATCTCTAGAGACCTAATTCCCTCCCACTCGAAATAAAGGCGGAGTTTCAACTTTTTTTTGCTGGTAAAAAATTGTTTTCATTAAACACGATAATTTGCAGACCAACAGCTAATAATAGACTTCTAAAGGTTCACACCTTTGCAAGTAAACAAATTACTTTTTGTCACATTGTTTCAACTAATTTAATCATTTGTTTCAAGATTACTGTGCATTGTTACTTTTAAATCGGCTCAGTAAAAAACAATAAATAACTAGTAGTGAGAGGTGCAAGACTTTTCGGCACAATGCAAATTACAAAAGAAACCAATTTTTCAAATGTTTAAATTAAGTTATACGGAAAGCCCGCGCCTTTTTATTATTTTTTTTGTAACATTTTGTTTTCCTTTAGATTTTATAAACATTTTTTTAAAAGTTGACCTCTGATTTAGGAGCTCAGATTCTTAGCTACAAAATTACTGATCAACTTTGAAAAAAATGTTCAAAGTACCTATAGTAAAAACAATGCCCCAGAAATTTAGTTTGGAAAAAAGGTTTTTTTTTCAAAGTTTTCTTAAGTAATAAATTTGGGACGTTTCGATTCGAGTTTCTGGTCCTATTTTTACCCATTTTTGAATACAACAATACCTTAATATCCAGTGAGTCAAAAAACTTTGCCGGTAGTTTAGGATACTTATTTCTACTGAATATTTGTTACCTTCTCTTCTTTAGGTACAGTTACTAACCTTGGTGATCTTTTTATCCTACGAAAATGGATCTTTGAAATTTATCAAAATTTTTGAATACCTAGCAGTTTTTCAAGAATAAGAAAACAATTTTTGAAAGCTGAACGAAAAATCTAAACATAAATGACATGACTGAGCTAAGATATTGCAAATTTTAGTTAGATCTCTTGACCATGTTAGACAACCAACTGGAAGGCTAGAATGATTTGATATCATTAAGTGATAACCAGTCTTAAAAAAAAATAAAAAATCACCAGGAAATTAAAAAATTACATCAAAAATAAAATAATGCACCAAAAAGTTGTGTTTGAGCTGCTTATATAAAGGCATAAAACACCAATTAATTAGATCAACTCAAAAATAGTGTCATGCGTGGGCAAAAAATAGCTTGAGCAAAACAGCACACCCTTTTCCCACCCCTTTGTCACAATAACAGACTAGATCTATATGTTTATGCAGTTAGAGAAGCAGGTTTGGTGCTGCTGAGAAATTGACTTTAAAGGTTCAGACTGAACAAAAACGAGCTAAATTTGGAACAGCAAATATTTGATTACTTAGCAGGGCAACATTTACAAACATCGAGTAGGTCTGAACACCATTTGAGAACTAAATTAGATTTCCAACTTTGAAAAATAATAATGACGAAAAGGGCGCACTTCCAGATTACCAAAGCACTTTTTTAACCCCGAAATTCTTTTACTTTAAAGGGGCATGTTTGAGCTCCAAACTTTCTGATTTTTCAATAAACAGTGGAAGAAAATAGGCAATTCAAGTTTCCTCAATCATTTTTTTAAACATTGATAGCATTATGCTCTTCAACAGGTCCTTGACTTTTTCAATTAGCGGCCGCATTTCTTGCTTGGACAAAATTTGGTCAAATTTTTTTTTTCAGAACCGTCTTTCCGCGCCTGAAAAAGGGCGCAGCCTTTTTTTTGCAGCTGATTTACGTCTTTTTGCAGCTGATTGACGTTTTTCTGCAGCTGATTTATTTTCTGTCCAAGACCAACCAAATTTTGCCATATTTTGCAAGAATTCAAATTTTTCAGTCAGGAAATAACTTGGATCGGTCAGATCCCACCCCGGAATGGCCAGAAGCCCCTGAAAGTTGGTTTTTTGGGTTTACTAAAGGGGGGGGGTAAACTTTTGCGAAAATTCGATTGAGCGGATCAGAATTCCGGTCCGGTTGGCTAAATCGCTCAGAATTCCAGGTTTATGGTGGTTTGAGTGATTCAGGGTGGAGTTCAGAGTGATTCAGCCGATCGGACCGGGATTCTGATCCGCTCAAACGAATTTTTGCAAAAGTTTACTCCCCCTTTAGTAAACCCCCAAAAAACCAACTTTCAGGGGCTTCTGGCCATTCCGGGTGGGATTCTGACCGATCCAAGTTATTTCCTGACTAAAAAATCTGAATTCTTGCAAAATATGGCAAAATTTGGTTGGTCTTGGACAGAAAAATAAATCAGCTGCAAAAAAAGGTTTGCCCGCCTAAAAAGCCTTACAAAGTTTTTATGCATTTTTATTAAGGTAAATCATTTTTGAGGAGAGGAATTCATAGAGGTAGGACTTACAATGGTTAATTAAAAAAACCGATTATTTATTTCTAAATATTTCACAAACAATTGCAATCAAGTCTCAATTTTATTTTTCTTAGCTAGTCCTAGATAGTCGATTTATGGTCCATGTGAAAGGGCATAAAGCAGAAGTTCAGATTTGTCATTGACAACCCTAACCTACCTCAGTGGAATCATTAAAATTCTATTCCAATTATTGATACAGAAAATAGCTTTTTAAATTTTTTTCCATGATCTCTAATGTTGTCTGGTTTTTTCCGAATCCATTCAGTGAAAAAATTTTCACAGAAACATGACTCTAGTGTTAGAACTAGTACTTTAATTAATTTGTTATAAGCAATTACTTTTTTACTATTAAGCTAGGTTATCGCATTAGAGGTAGTTTGCGGCTAAATTAACCCCTCCTCTTACTTTTTTAGGTCAATTTCTGATGTCAGAATCAGTTTTGACAGCTTTTCCTAATTTCTAGAACTTGTTTGGTTACGGCGAGAAGTTTATTTTATGCAGCTAAAAACAACATTGCATTTTGCATGACTGTATTTGACGCTGACGACACTTAGCCCGTCCACTCACCAGCAAAAAATTCCGACTTACAGCTAGTGGGCGATCGATTAACGTGGTAGTCAACAGACGTTTCCGTTGGATGGCGGATGCTCGAGAAGCTTGAAACCCCACTTTTCGTCCGAAATCGGTTGGACGACCCGCGATCGAGTACATGAAAAGATTGAGCTGATTTCCATCATTTCTCGAAGTGACAGAGCATGATGCAGACGAGATAAATATGGTTTTCAACACATATTTCTAGAAAAAGCCAATATTTAAACATCTTCTTATATGGACAGAAAAAAACGGGAAACGGTAAATTCGCCCACAGTAAATTCGCCCACAGTAAATTCGCCCACGGTAAATTCGCCCACAGGTAAATTCGCCCACAGGTAAATTCGCCCACAAAAGTTGTCCCGATACGAAATGTTTTGTTACTGCTCGGTCCACACTTTTGAAATTTATGCGTTTTAGAGGAGGCCAACCTATTCAGCATGTCTGAGTTAGTCCAGAAAACAGGTTTTAGAATGTGAAAAACGTAAAAGAAAAATTCGCACCAAGTGGACGACCACTTGGTTTCAATGGTGTAAATTACAACTTCGGTACTGCCAACTGAGTACTATGACTAAGATACCACTGCCTAGAAACTGTATTCCTCTACTACCCAAGTACCACTTTCTAACCACTTCCACCTAAGTACCGATAGCTCGTCAATAACTTGGTACAGTCGACGCTCGATATAACGTCCCTCAAGGGACCGGCCAAAATGGGACGTTATATCGAACGGACGTTATATCGAGCGTTCATTTGACTAAATTTTAGTCAAAGCTGACCAAATTCGTGATTTTTTGGGACGTTATATCGAGCGGGACGTTATATCGGGGAGTCGTTATATCGAGCGTCGACTGTATAACCACCTGGATACCACTTTCTTGGTACTACCACCTGAGAATCACTTTCCTGTTTCTACCACCTCCATGCACCTGGATACCCTACGGATACGAAACTACTCCAAAACTAGGCTTCCTGTAGGTTTTTAAATCTTTTCTATAATACAACTTAAGGTTTACTGGGTAACTCATCTACCAACTAAACCAAGGTCGTGGTCGTCCACTTCGATCAAAAAAAAATTTACATTTTTCATGTTCCAAACATGTTTTCTGGACTAACTCGGACATGCAGAAGGCGGTTTGATAATAGTAAAATTAGTTTTCTCTGGTATTTTTTGAGTATTGGAAAATAATTGATTTTAAGGAAATCAATTATTGCACAAAACTCGTAAAATACCCGAGAAAACGGCATTTCGCCACTGTCAAACCATCTTCAGCATGTCCGAGTTGGTCCAGAAAACAGATTTTGGAACATGAAAACGTAAAAATTGCACCGAGTGGACGACCACTTGGTTTGGTTGATTCAGACTAAAAAATTTAAATTCCCGCAAAATTTTTCAAAATGCATGAATTTCAAAAGTGTGGACTAAGCAGTAACAAAAAATTTCGTGTCGGGACAAATTTTGTGGGCGAATTTACCTATGGGCGAATTTACCTGTGGGCGAATTTACTGTGGGCGAATTTACCGTGGGCGAATTTACTGTGGGCGAATTCACTGTGGCGAATTTACCTAGAGCCAAAAAAAAACAATAAACATTTGAATTTTTCAAAAAATTTTTTATTTTGACGTTTTCTTTTTCTTTTTACACTAGCATGTAGCCCTGAATCTTGCTATATAACAAGCTTTTAGACTCCACTAAATGGCTCAAAAGGAGTGACCAACTTGTATGACTGGAAATTCCCTTTATGCGGCTTAGTGGCTAAACGTTAGTGTTTTTTGGCTTAAAATGATGTGCAGGTTCGACCCCATCTGGTGGCACTATAATTGTTTCGGCTTGCTGATTTCGTTTTGGGGTCGCTGATTCCGAATCTGGCGCTAAAAAATTGAATTACCCGAAAAATTGGTCAAACAATCCAAAATAAATAGCATGCCAACACGTGGGATCGAACCTGCGACCCATTTCGGGCCATGAAACACAAACGCTCATCATTTGCGCCATACATAAAGAAAATTTCTAGTCACACAAGTTGGCCGCTCCCTTTAAGCAATGAAGATAAGTCGAACCTGGATATAACGAATCCGCAGTGCTAAATGCTCGTGCAATTTTTTTAAAGAGTACAAGAAAATCAAAAGAAAATTTGGCGCATACCGTATTCTCTCTAATAGACGGGTCCTCTCTATTTGAAGGGTCCTCTCTAATAGACGGGTCCCCTACGAGACCAAAACTAGGTGGTAAACCCTGTTTTATTGCATTTTTAATATGAAGTCAAAAATTTTCGGATGTTGAAAATAGACGGGTCGACCCCTCTATTAGAGAGAATACGGTATTTCACTAATTTAGTGCAAGGATTGACTATTTACTGGGAAAATTCAATTTTATCCAAAAATTACCTTTTCGACACAAAAACCGACAACTGTAATTTTTAAAATTGTTGCGTTTCGAAATTGTAGCGTCCAATTTTTGTGTTTCAAAAGAAAACAAGTTTGCATGCTAACACTTTAAAAAAACACAATAAATGCAACATTAGCGCACAGCCTATTGTTCCACATATCCAAAATTACTCTCTTTTGTTTTATAAAAATGATGTTTGCCCCAAGCTAGCCAACTAACATATACAACTTACATGTAAGAGGGCGCTGTATGCAAAGTTCACCAAGGTCACATTTAGCTTTCGACTACAAGATTTGCAAATTTTTCCCCTTCTCAAATTACGAAAAATTCATTTTACTGCATTATTGTGATTGTTTGTTTGCTATTCTAGCGTAAGAGCCCGGGAAATAAAATTAATGCAAAAATAACAACATTTTTGTTGTAACGTAAACAGTGGGAAGCTAACCCACTGCGCTACACGTGTAGATCTTGTAGAAAGAGTCGTAACTTTACCTATATGTAACAATTTTAAAAAAGAAAAAGTTTAAAAAAAATTTATAACGAAATTGGTTGCAGTTCAGAATCCACCCCCCCCCCACGGGGACTGATCAGGTGGAAGAGATAACTTCATATTCGTGTTTCTCGACCCGATTTCATGAGAAAGCCGGCTGTTTTTTTGGTTCTGAGAAAAAAAAAATTTTTCGAACCACAGGGGGGTATCATGGTTTTTTAGTCAAAATTTGAAAAATTTAAATTGGCGCCTTTTGAATTTAAAAGGGAATAAGGGCTGTATTGGGAGGGGAAGGGAGTAAAAGGAGGCCACTTTTATGGCAGAACATCATAAAATTGAATATCTATATTCTTCGACTGCCTCACCATGTTTTTCAACTGGGCCGTGGCAAAAAAAGACTCTATATGCATTTTATGGTCAAGAGTACTTCTCGGAATCATGTCTAAGGTAAGTGTGTGCGCGCATCTCTAACTCTCAAGTCCCTGCGCTCCCAAAGGGGGCGCCGGGGGCTTGGGGGCTTGGAGTTGAGTGCGCACACCCACATACCTTAGACACAAATCACTCGAAGTGACTCTGGATGCATGAAAAAGCATGCTACCAGAGTTATTTATGCGGTAGGCCCCAGTATTCAACTAGTTCAACATCTTCTATGTTAGTGGGCCTGTGTGATCAGTGCCCCTGTTTATTCCCTTCCCTCCCAATACAGCCCTTATTCTTTTAAATTCAAAAGCCCAATTTAAATTTTTTCAATTTTGACTAAAAACCAGATACCCACCCTGTGGTTCGAAAAATTTATTTTTTCTCAGAACCAAAAAAACAGCCGGCTTTCTCATGAATCGGGGTCGAGAAACACGATATGAAGTTATTCTCCTCCACCTGATCAGTCCCGTGGGGGGGGGGATTCTGAACTCAAGCCACGAATAACAAGTATAATTTGAAACTAAACAAAAAATAAAAAAAACATTGTTTATTCATTCTAAATGTCTTTTAAAAAAATGTTTCCGCTACAATTTTCTCGCGTGTTAACCTTACAAAAAATTTAAAGGAAGTGAAAGCAGGCTTCAACAATTTTATACTCAATAAAAAAAATAAATAATAAATCATATAAAATCGTTGTTTGAAGCTGTTTTGCTCTCGGTAGATAGCTACCCCCTTTTTCGCGCGGTAGCTAAGGAGGGAAGGAGATTTGAGAGCGCATGAGAGTGTAAGCCAATAAAGGAAGGAAGTTATTTGGTGAAATGACTCGAGAATATCAAAACATAACAATATGAAGAATTGTTTGCACTGGACCTAAGCAATACGGATTGAAATTGAAAGACTTCAAAAGGATTAGTAAAAACGATACTTAAAGTACGAGTATACCCTTGATTCTAAACATGTTCTATATTCACCTATGAAGCTTTTAGAGACAAGTTTAGGACAAGACTCTCCTATTGTATCTGAATATATAGAATTCTTACAAACAAGCAATCCACAGTAATATCTAAAAAGCAGTCTAAAAAGTACTCTCCTTGTATAGAAAGGCTATCGCTCAGACTACAGGATTTTACCTTTTGGTTACGAATAATTTTATTCACCAGAAATTGTAAAAATTAAAAAAATTATGAAACAAGTAAAAATAATAAAAAATTTGAAAAAAAATATTTATATGATCCCCTTGATCAGTTAAACGTATTCCGGTGCATGGACTGGCTTTCTAATATGGCATTGGAATACGGCGGTTTTAAAAAAGCTAGAATTATACTCATGCTAGGTTTTTTCACATAACTGTTCTGAACTTAGAGACCTTAAGTCTGGGGTAGCTAGTCTGAATATTTGTTTCATTGTTATAAATATTGGGTATAATTGCTTAAATAGGCAACAAATGGAATTGTTCTTACAAAGAGATATTTCAGACTCAAATTATTACACGAGTTCAAGAAATAACTTTGTTTAAATTAAATGATTTTAGACTTGTGTATTACAAAAAAAACCAAAACTAACTCATCTCATATATATAATTATTTAACACTTGGGTTATCACAAAAAAATTAAAAATAACTTAGGCTTGGCTTTCAAACACTGTTCAGGCTTAGACTAGGACATTTCGATTATTGTATTAAACTGAACAATTCTCGAAATTTGATTTCAAGTTGACCTTTCCCGAATCATAGAATATTTTCACTCTCATGCCGCTCTCATAATCTCCTTCCCTTCCTTAGCTACCCGCCGAAAAAGGGGGTACTATACTACTCTTCGCTTTGCTAATTTTAATCTAAGCAATTAAGATTACATTTAGATTAATTAATTGGCGAAATTGTACAATTTTATTTATTTTTTTATTTTTTTCCTTACTGCTTTTTTTTGTGCTTAAATGAGGGGCTAGGGCTACCGGACATTTAGCATAATTTGTGCAATTTGTCCGCGGACATTTGGCATAATTTTTCGGTATGATTCGGTTGTTTTGCCCGAATTTTACCGAAAATTATGCTAAATGTCCGCGGACAATTTCACAAATTATGCTAAATGTCCGATACCCGAGGGTAGTTCAGCGTGCTTTGGGACGGACTCAATCATTTTTTTTTATTCAGGGAATAAGTTTGATTATGCTTTTAGTTACGCTAGTCTCGTCTGATCCTAAGCTAAAAAACAACAGGAGACCAAATACAAAAACGAAATGGGCCAGATTCGAAATACTATCCAATCTTGGCGAAGCCTGAATTTGATCAACCGGTTGATGAAAAAATTAACGGTAGGTTAAATTTTTGGTTTTTTCTCACGGCTGATCAACCGGTTGATGGAAAATTTCCGGTAGTCAACCGCCACATCAACCACCAACTGTTTGATTGATTTCCAGTTGATCAGCCGGTCGATGCAGACTATCAACCGGTGGCCCGCCGGTGAATCAACCGGTTGATAACGCCGGTGGATCCGCCATGACTGATCTTATCAAAGGCATGCACAAACGACACAAAATCCTACTACTGTATTTTTTTTTAACAAGGCCCGGGGGCCTTTTTCTTCGATCTTAGTCTAGAAGGGTCTTTTTTGGAGCAGGAGCCTATTCAGAAAAATACGGTATTTTATCGATTTAGACATCTAAGAAATTGAGACTTTATTTCGCTCTATTTATGTCAAAAAAAAAGTTTCACTGCAAATGCTACAGTTTATGCCCACTGTTTGTGTATTCGGAAAGGAGCTATTTTATAAAATACTCCTCTAATTTCATAAACTGCTCTATCTTTTTAAAACGTGACAAAACAGAGATTTCTTATAAAACTGACAAATCAGGTTTGCAGAAGCCTTCGAAAATTAGTGCTAAAAAAGTGTCAGCCAGAAGGCGGGAACGAACTTTTGGTATGGCCTCATATTAAAAGTCGACATTATTTAACTTTTACATTTTTTTAATTTCTTCAAATTTTATCTATTCTACAAGCTCAAAAAAGTTTAGAAGGTCAGTTGAAAAAAAATACCACTATTCGGTAAATATCGATGAGCAACCATTTTGATTAGCAACCCTCAATTAGCGACCATATCGATTAGCCCGACTTTCACAGAGACTCTTTGAAAAATAAATGGTTTTTTCTTCAGGCTGCTGAGCAGTATAATTAGTTTAGCTCAGCATTTTCTGTTCTTTTCAACTAATCTTAACAGTAAAAGAACATTTTTGTATAACTTTAAAGGCTATTAACGACGGGACTATTAGGGACTATTAGGTGCCATTTTTCATGCTGATAATCGAAAACTATAATAAAGGATTGACAAAAATCATTTTAAGCCAGATGAAGTTTTGTTTTCCGCAATAAATAACGTAATTCCTGTAAAAAAATTTTTAAAAGTGCTATTAGTAAGGCTATAAAAAAATGTTTTCGCACTAGCTTCACCTTTATTTTTGGAAGCAAATTATAGCAGAAAACATTTTTTTAAAGCTAGAATTTAAGTATCCAAAAGGATGTGTATTATATAAGTGGACTGACTCAAAAAAAACAAGGCATTTTCTTGGGAAAATATGTGTGTGTAACTTTTCCTCGAAAACTCCTATTTTCCTATAGCAAAACTTTATACAAAAACAAGTAAAAGTGTTAATTAATTTCTCACCCAATAATTAAACGGCGTAATTGTCTGAAATACTTTTCTTTAAAAGGTGTTTACATATTAGCTGGCAATTTTTTAAAAATTACGATGTTTGAACCCCCAGTTGCACAATAAACAAAAATTTCTGAGAAAAGATGAGTCTATTTCTATGTTTATGCAGTAAGCACCAATTTGACTGTACAGAAAGATTATATTGAGTTTTAATGTCAAATAAAAAGTATTTAACTGGTTTTGCTAAAAATTATTTGGAGTGAAGACTTAGAGTTTAGTTTTGCGTTATTGCGGAAATCTGCAATTGACACAACTGGTGGTTAGCAGACTAAATGAAGATGGATTAAAAAAAGACGTAAAGTGGTTTTTATGCTTTGCCTGCGAAAAAAATTTATGAATTTCTTTTTTGTAGAACAATTACTTGAATAAGCTTATGACAATAGGTAAAAACTGGTGGCTTATTTTTAGCTCATACTATAGCTGGTTAAAGTGAGCAGGTATGGCTTTTGAGCCTTTGGCCTTGATGAAATCTTTTTGAAAAAAAAACCAAAAGTAACCAAGACCCCATATTTTTTATTTATTTTTTGAATTTCAGTCTTTTTAACTATATTTTTTTTGCACAGGACATATCCCCAACACTCACATTTTCCAAAACCTTACTAGAAATATAATTTACAAATATCTATACAAGAGATGGCAACAAAAAACTGAAGTATAAAATAAAAACCAAAGGCTAATAAAAAAACGACTTTTGCGTTTAAAAAAGGCACCAAAAGCACCTAATGATCAATAATAAATTCACTTCCATATTTGTCAGGTTCAGGCATTGTACAGGCCAATAGTGTTGGCGTGCGGGAAAGCCGCTAAATTGGGACACGCAATAATCAACGTAATTGCTAAACTTGACGGATGAAATTTGTTGTTCAGAATTCTGTAATAAGCATGGAATTATAAATTATCCGAACGTTATGATGACCAGGTCTAGACAAAGCTGTGTGCTAGTTAAATATTTATTCTTCATTAGTCGCTTTCGAGAAATATATGAAAATGAAAACATATCGTTAAAGTAATTTATATTTTATTTATGCGCTCCTAAGCCGGCTTGTAAAATATGATTCATTTTACCCAGGGTTCAGAAAAAAAATGAAAAATAAAGTAAATTTTTGATGTGACATTTACAAAACCAAAAAACTTGAATGAATTGGAAGTTTAAAATTTTGTTCGGGATTTTCATTAAACTTTTTTGTGTTTTTTTTTCTGTTAATTTTGTCGCAATGTTTAATAAAGTGTTATTATGCAAGTTTGGTACTGAAAAAGTTTTTCACCTCTCCTGTATCGAATGAAAAAAGATCTCGGCAAAAAAAGCAAATTTAAAAATTTATGGCGGAAAGAAATAGTCGGGATAGTTTGGACCATCCTGCACATTGGAAACAAAAGTTCGAGGCATGGCATCAAACTTTATGTAATTTTTTTTTATTTTTTGCAAATTTCAATGTTTGAAATTTTGATCTCTTATGCTTTTTCGAATGCCTTAATGAAGGAGCGTCGTTATGTGGATTTTTAATATGAAACGTATAGGTAAAGAAGTCCAAAATAAAAAAAATTTATTTGGAGGCGCTTCATATGTCGGGGTAGCTCACTGGTCACATTTTTAAACAAATCCTGTTTGGCACTAAGTTTCTAGATTTTTGCTTGATGTCAGACAAATATCTGTTTATTCAAAACAGATTTTGGGCACCTTGTTTTTGTTATTGTCATTTCAAAAAAAATAGCCAAAAATTAAATAAAGCTGATTTCTTAATTGAAAACAGCGCTAGAATATTCAACTTTAAATTTTAATTGTTGACTAGATGTTGCTATTTTCGATAGTCAAAAAGTGAGATGTAAACACTTTGTTAAGAGTGACATACAAGAAAGCAAAGACTATAATCTCAAAGTATTTTTAAGCATTCTTTGCCAAAAATAAGTCGGATTCTAACAGCAAAACACAGGTTGTGTGAGTTGTCGACTTTACAATTTTAGAGCTTATGATTCTTGACTTCCGCTGGGATTTCAAACAGCCGAGTTATTAGTTGTTGAAGTAAACAAGTGTAGTAGACACTTGTTTGTTCACAGTAATTTGTATAATTTTTGCCAGAGCACTTGTTGTTAACATTTCTACTGCAATTAAAACTGGAAAATTTCCCACCACTCTTTTTGCAGGTTTTAATTGGTTAAACTATACAATAAGTCTGGGCAAATAAAGTAAATAGTTGCCAGCTAATATTAAATTTTATACAAAGCTTTTTGTTTAATAACTTTTTACAGGGCTTTGAGGTGCATTGGCGCAAGCATAAAAGCTCACTTTGATGTTTTAACTTTACACACTGATATGGACAAGAGAAACGTCAAATACAATAAGGCATTTGTTTAGCAGGATTATCGACAATCATCTGACATTGCTTGATTTCGACTTCTCGTTGTTTATACCAATTCCAGATGGTGCCTAACTCTAAAAAATATAATGAGAAAATCTTTTTTGAAACTTGCTTCTAAACTATCGATCTTCCATCACTCCGTCGGACCCGTAAATGCACCTGTTTCAGTCGCAGTCTGAATATATGCAACGACGCACTAGACAAACACACTGTTTCAAATTTCAATGTGTAATTAAAAAAAAATCTTTAATTAGAAACCCTGTATCAACTGTATTAACATTTATTTCCTGTTATGATTGATATCTTAAAGCACAAAACACGTAACTCAAAAAAACGTAAATTGCTGATTAAAATTGTTAGAAAAGGCACATGAAAATCACCAGATTAGTGTAGTAAACAAACACAATTTACATAGCTCAAAAGACAATGAACAAAAAGTAAAAAAAAGTCAGGTAAATTTGAGTTGTATGAAATGTCGTGAGAATCTGTATAGCAAAAAGAGGTGAATTCGTACACCACATTGTCAACACAGGTTACAACCAAACACACTTCCAACTTTGTGTTTGGCGTGCATTATTTCTCCACGACTAATTCATACACTTTAGAACTATAAAATAATTTAATGAAAATTGTTTTGTACGTTGTAATTGAATAAGTCATTTTTCGCTTTTGAAGCTTTTATTAGAATTTAGAAGTTTTTCAGTGACTAAATGTCCCACAATAAAGCATACACACCGCAAGCTAGCTGAACTATGATGAAGTATGAGAAAAAAGGTCTGGGGAATTGTGTAAAAAAACGTCTGGTAACAAGTTATGACTTTAGGCAGCTTCACGGCAACCGGACAAAACCTTTTGAAGGGCTTTCGTCGGGCGGACAAAGCCCTTTTTTGTTGAAATTTCGGGTACAGGCTGATTGGTCGCTACAAAACTGGCCGTTTACAGAACTAGCAGTTTACAGAATTGGTCGTCACACAAAATGGCCGTTTATAAAACTGGTCGTTATACAGAATTGTCGTTTACGGGATTAGTATTTCAAGAAGTATCAATGAATGAATGGGGTGACTTGATATCATTGGCAACCAATGCCAGATCAAACATAGTTTAAGTCAAGAATAGAGCAAGCAGAAATTTCAAACCCTGTATCAACAATAAGACAGAAAAAACGGCCTCTTTCATTCCCGTCGACAAATAGCAATTACGAAATTTTCAATACTCAAGCTTCCTCATCGCCTGAACAATGCCATGAGCCCACTCCTGTCGCTGAAGCTTTTTCATCCTCAACGTTGACCCATCGCTGAATTTGACGAAGAATACGACGGATCTTTGGCTGATTGTGCCTCTAAATTGATTAATTAGAGGGGGGGGGGGCGGCAATTAGAAGGGGGCGCTTATTTTTTCGATCATAAATTTGAAGTAATTTACCACTCCAACAATGAAAGTTTTTATCTATTTTCTTATTTTTTATGATTTTTGGGCAGAATTTTCAGGCCAGTTGTTTGTCCAGGGCAGCCAAATTAAAGGAAGGGGGAACTTATATATGCATCACGTAGGTCACAGGTTCGACTACCAGCGGCTGCACACCATGTATGTAATTTTCTTTTATTACATTTCGTTTAAAAGTCATCCCTCGGGCTCTGGAATATCCGACAAGACCATCAACGCAGGGTTTCACACCTAGTGTAGCTTATTCGTAGGCTGAAAAATAGGCTAGAGGTCGTTTTTGTTTAGAGCTAATATTTTAAAAACTTTTACTG
>SADC01000018.1:0-49780 GCA_004194705.1 Ditylenchus dipsaci | reverse complement strand
TCAATCATTTTGACACCTAGAGGGGGAGTGCGGAAGGGACATTCATTCCGGGTTAACTACTCCCTACACCATACCCACCCCCCTGTACCCCTACGACTCCTTTGACCCCATACCCACCTCCCGGCACCCCTACCGACTCCCTGACACCCATACCACCCTCCCGGCACCCCTACCGACTCCTCTGACACCCATACCCACCCTCCCGGCTAACCTACCTACTCCCCTGACACCCATAAACACCCTTGTCCGGCCAGTTCGACCCCTAACACTTTTCTAACTCTACTGATTAATAGCTTAGCTATTAAGCTATATAGCTTTATTGATATAACTTATAACAAAAGAATCTTATAGTTTTATTTATCAGCCCGAAGTGAGATTCCGAGAACCTCTGGACGGTGTAATTCCTAACAGGAACGGTCCAGCTATTGTGGACTGTTTCCAGTATTCTCCGTGTGCACACTAGGCCGAGCACCTCCACTTGCTTCACTGCGCACGCTTGCATTACATTAGGAAGGACAGGAACTTATATTGTTCACTGTCCCTTCAAGTGTGAAATTTTTTGTTTTGAGCTAAATTGAGCCTCAATAAAGATTGGAAACGCTTCCATGATTGCTTTTTGGTCAGCAACTGTCTTAAATTTTAATTTGAAATAAAAAAAATCAGCCAGAAACCATATACTTGTTTTATATTGCCTGTAGCTATTCTATTACATTTCTTAAGTGATGGCCTTTTTCTTGACTCAAAATGCCCAAGGTAACTCAGAAAAAATTTCTGCATAAAAAATTACTCCAGAAATCGGTTAGTTTGGAAAAGTTTATTAAAAGAAGAAAGGGTATGTTTGAAAAAAGCCATTTGGACATGCAACATCCCATTGTTTTAAAATCCTAACTAATAATCTAGCTGGGCTTAAGAGAGTCTAATAATTTTTTAGATACCAAACCAGTAAATAAAATTTGGTATTAATAAAGTTTGCACCGAGAGAGATTCAAACCAGCAACCTATAAATGTGGTTTAATTTGAATTTAAACGGTTTCCATGCAAGAACCGATGCGGAAAGGTGATACACCTTCCATTTAAAAGGCTACATAGTCCGAGGTGAACTTTCATGCTTTTTTGTTTGCTGACTTAATCGGTTTTGACTGTGGATAACTGGAGTGCCGAATAAGTAAGGTCAACTGTAACACAAAAGTCATGATATAACTTTAAAATTTTGGCGAATCTGAAGAAACCGGGTAAAGTAAAAAACATAACGAGTGAAAATTCACGATTTTTAGCCCTATTTTACAAGAGAGGGAAGGGTGGGTGTTTGACTTGCCACCGCAACCCCTTGCTCTAGAGGGCCATGATCTGGTCAAAATTTTGGCGCTACTTGGATACCCCCCCCCCCCCAAATCAACTTTTTTCAAAGTGTTTCCAAGCACCCTATATCGACCTAAAATGGCCTCAGGAGTTCAAAAAAGGCATTATTTTTGAGTTCTGGTCAATAAAAACTGAGTTTTTTGACGACCCAAAATCACCCATTTTGACCATTTTTAAGGGATTTAGGTCTGTAATTGGGGTGAAATGGACCAAAAATGAGCCAATTTAGTGTGAAAAGAAGATGTTAAAGAGTGACCAAAACATTATAAACCGGTAAAAAGTCGAAATTTCAAAAAGCTCAAAACTTAATTTTTATTGACCAGAACTTAAAAATAATGTCTTTTTTGAACTTCAGAGGCCATTTTAGGTCGATATAAGGTGTTTAAAGACACTTTTAAAAAAAAGTTGATTTGGGGGGGGGGTATATCCAAGTAGGGTCAAAAATTTTTAATTTCTACGTCAAAATTTTATGCGATTCTTCAGCAAATCTCAATAATTCACTTATATACATAAAAACAAACATCATAAAAACTCAAAACATTTTACATACAAAAACTTTTTTTCAATCCTTGATCTGAAAAAAAACATGTTTTGTCCAATTTCAATTATTCAAATCCATGTTTTCGTAATGCTTGAAAATACATTTCTCTTTCTTGGTTCCTGCTGACAATGAGCCGGTTGCCAGTTATTAATGACTTTGGGCCGATTTTATATTTATTTTTTCACTGGCATTTTTAGTAACATGAGGTTGAATATTACTTCTACATGTCTTTCCATAGATAACGAATAAAATAATATTTTTGAAAGTGTGTTTTCTAAGAACAGGGTGTGAACTGAAAATTTATTTATGAAAAAGTTTAAGGTTAAATGGCTTTTCGATGCTTTTTCCGTTTCAAGTCATGTTTTCACCTTTATTTTAGATTTTTCAGCTTCTAACTGGTGACCATAAAGTTTGGAATGGACTTTTGAACTAATTTCTAGCAATAAAATTTATTCCCCAAAAATATTCCAAACATAGGGTTTTGTAGCCCTTTCCTTCCTCTTTCAAATGGCATATTACACTTAGATTGATTATTTCAAATAAGTCACCATTTGGCTCCAAACACCTATGAGGTCATTTTGAGAAGTTTACCAGCGTTTTCATCACTTTCAGTTATCAAATTTTTTATTGAATTTCGAGCATAACGGCAACATTTTATCACCATGTTGTAGCGTAACTCAAGAGCTATAAAACCCAGGTCACAGAATGATTTTTGAAATCTGCATGTTGAGATATGCTTTTTGGAAAAATCGATTTCCTTAAAAATGACAAAAATCCAACTTTTCTAATTTTTCGGATTTTTGTCATTTTTTAAGGAAATCGATTTTTTCCAAAAAGGCATATCTCAACATGCAGATTTCAAAAAATCATTCTGTGACCTGGGTTTTATAGCTCTTGAGTTACGCTACAACATGGTGATAAATGTTGCCGTTATGCTCGAAATTCAATAAAAAATTTGATAACTGAAGTGATGAAAACGCTGGTAAACTTCTCAAAATGACCTCATAGGTGTTGGAGCCAAATGGTGACTTATTTGAAATAATCAATCTAAGTGTAATATGCCATTTGAAAGAGGAAGGAAAGGGCTACAAAACCCTATGTTTGGAATATTTTTGGGGAATAAATTTATTGCTAGAAATTAGTTCAAAAGTCCATTCCGAACTTTATGGTCACCAGTTATAACAAGGCTTCCAACTCAAAATTTTGAAATAAAGGACATTTGGTGAAAAGGACCATTTTACCCAGTGAGTAATGGATTTTGAGTACCAAAAATAAAGATTTTGACGTGAAATCTCAAAATTCTAAAGATTTCGGGTCTCAAATAAAGAAGAAATCTTTAAATAAAGGACGTTTGGAAGCCCTGTTCTATAACATGCAAAAAATACTTTGAAAAATTACTTGAACAATTTTTTTTTGAGATAAAGCTTGACTTATTTTATTTTATAAAATGGTTTATAAGTGCAAATGAATAGTTTTCGAGACTGTTGGAGTGAATTTGTTTTTAGAATAGGGGGACCAAGCTCAAATATCGGTACCCAATATAAGATAGGGCAGATTTATCGATCATGAATATTTGTCAGATTCGGTACTTGTTTGGCTGGACCGCCCCTCCCGCTTGTGAAAAAAAATATTATTGCAAACATTACTTCAAGTAGCAGCATTGTTGATAATACTACTTATGCACTAGGCTTTTTAGGCAAGGGTGGGCCAGCGTATGTTAACACAGACTCAAATATGTTTGACGCACTTTTTGCAGTCAGTTGAAACACGTTTGAGTCTGTCCTAACATACGCTGGCCTACCTTAGCCTAAAAAGCCTGAGCCTGAATGCGTAAGTAGTCTTTCAAATACCACTCCTACTTGGAGTGGTATTTTCAATACCACTTTTTTCACAGCCGAGCTTTCCAGCCCAAAAAGTACCGAATCTGACAAATATTCACGATGGAAAATTTATTCAAGGCTGTTTCTGCTTTGTTCTATTGAAAAAAATGGAACAAAAATTTATTTAAAAAGGATCCAATATCTTGTCCCTTTGTCCAAGAAATATTTTTGTATTAAAAACTAGTGAATACCCCTCCGCCATATCCGACCTTTTCAAAATAGCTGTAACTACCTTTTTAAACAAGAAGTTTAGGAGTAGCCCTTAGGCTCGGGGGTAGGCCAGCTTACGGAATTTGTGACTAAAAATGTCTTAGAGGGCCATGTCCATCTGTCTGGCCCCCCGCCCATTCAGAAATTTTCGCCTAATCATTGAACTTTAATTATTTAATTATTTTATTTGGTTACTAACTAAACAAAGCCTATTATTTTATTTTAGGTATACAGGGTGAATCAAAAAAACTCTACCATTTTTAAAAATTGGTGTACGTAACTCTTGCCCCATCGATTTCCCAGGAAACTCGATGACAGTACTTACCGTATTTTCTCTAATTAGCGCCCCCTCTCCAATAAGCGCCCCCTGTCTAATAAGCGCCCCCTCTGGACTGAGATGAAAAATAAGCGCCCCCTCTCTAATGAGCCCCCTTTCTCTGAAAAGCGCCCCTTTTCTAATTAGCCACCCCTCATGGCTTTTTAAACATATATCACAAAATCTACAAGCTTTTGAGCGTATTCTTCAGCATAGTGACCGCCCGTCCGGCCGGGCCCGTCCTGTCCCTGTCCGGATGGCGCCAAAAAACGGACGGTCATACGGTTGGCTTGACCGGCCGTCCGGCCGGCCGGCGGAAGGCTGGCTAAAAACGTCCAAGACGGCAGAAGGCCGGCTAAATTTTCAGCAAGACGGCAAAATATTGGACGGCCGGCCGTAAGAAAAAAATTTTGGACGGCCGTTTGGACGGCCGGTCAAAAACGTCTAGGACGGGACGGGACGCTGTCCAAATTTCAAGAAGCGCGGTCACTATATTCTTCAGGCGCCTTTTGACAGACGGTTGTTGGCACTCGAAGACAGAAGTTACGTCGAAATGGAAATTTGTTCAGCCATCCAACACTCGTCTTAAGCTATTCGCATAGTGGACTGTTAAAATTTTAAGCCTGAAATACCTTGAAGTCACCATCATCTTGGTCTTTGTTAAAGGTTCTTTCTGCCTGCTGTTGGATCAATCGTCGCGTCAATCGAATTCTTTACCGCCTCTCCCGCACCCAGATAAAGAGCTGGCTGTCGCGATCCTTATACTTTAGTGAACATCCTTCTCCTTGCAACCTTTTCTTTATTTTGCCAGAGGGCGATGACTCGTTAAAGGACAAAGCAAATTGAAAATAATCTAGAAAAGTTTAAGAAATTACTTGAACAAATGAAACTTTGGCTAAAGTACACTATACCGCCTAGCTCAAAAACGCTTTAAATCGTTTTTTCGACGTTTCAGCTTCTGAAACGTCGAAGTACTGAAGTACTCTTACATGGACAGTACTACTTATGTACTAGTTTGCAACCCCTTTGCTACTACTGGCAAGTTCTCAAGTTTTTTCAAGACAAGATTATTCTGAATCGTGTTTTTCAATAAAAAAGATTCTTGATTTACGAATCTTTCTAATAGAGATAGCAGTACGCTTTCAATAATGACAAGTTGAAAAATAAGCGCCCCCTTTCTAATAAGCGCCCCCTCTCTAATTAGCGCCCCCTCTGGACCAAGGTTGAAAAATAAGCGCCCCGGGGCGCTAATTAGAGAAAATACGGTATGCTACCTAGGGGCTACCTAAGATTAAGAAAACATAAAAAATATATATAAACACACTGTTCACAAAAACAGCAACGAAAATTTAAAACAATTAGAACAAAAATGTTTCAAAATGGATAGAGTTTTTTTGTTTCACCCTGTAGATGTGTTAGAAACCAAGTGATTTCAGTGATTAAGAATTTTTTTCGAATTAGCAGGGGACAGCCGTTGTCGGAGACGGCAATGGCCCTTTGAGCTTTTTTTTGGGATCTGAGACATATATTTGGGTACTCTTTATTTAAGTAAATAAAGGAAAACTTATTACAAGGCCGGAAGCTGGTGGGTATTCGCTAGTAGAGTCATTTTTTCTTAAAAGTGTCATTCTGGCACTAAAACATGTTTTCTGTATGCTTTATGCTCTCAAATCTCTAAAATAATAGTAAAACCATAATGTCCAAAAGATTCAGGCAAGTGTAGTATATAAATCATTCATCAATAAAAGTGAAAAAAACTTACAAAATAGCACACAATGGCAATACTGTGCATACAAATGCAGTAACATTGGCTAATATTTGCCTTAAAAATAATCCATACGAAGGATATGCTGTTGCCAATATTACCGTGACTGCACCGAAAGTGTTACTAAAAATGATTTTTTTTTTATGAGAGATTATTTGAAAAAAAAACTTACAAAAATAACATAACAGTAGCAATTAAAATAAGTTGAATAGAAGTTCGGATATTTTCAGAATATTGATATTTTGCTGAATGGAGTGCTTGTTCGTCATGTGAGCAAATGAATATAGACGACGATTGAAGTATAGAATTAAAAGTAAGGCCTAAATTTGTGCTTTTTTGGATTGAAAGATTAGATATTTAAGTACTTGGTCTTGAATGAAAAATTTTAGACTTAAATTTTTCACACTAAGATACTGTCATTTCAAAAAATATATGTCCTTTCTATATATTTTTATTCACGATGCAGTGAAAACTTGTTAAACACCACACCAGTGAACTGGCCTTAGGGTGCCGCACAAGCGAGGATGGCGGTAGATTGTGGTGACGGATTACATAGAATTGACTAATCTCAGCCAAATAAAGTAAATTAGGGTGGTGGTTAACTGGGTGAGAATCGAGTGTGACTGAATACATTTACTAATGCCGAAGCACACTATCTGTACCTGGCAAAATTGGGTTTAACTATGTCTAAGGCAGTTTTAGATTGTGAAAATGATAGAAACGTGTTTTAGCGGTCGGACAGACATTTTGCAAAAAAAATTTTTGACTAAAATTTCACTTTTAGTTCACGTTGGTCGCCCAAACAAAAGTCAAATTTTCGGTTGACTTTTTTGTCCGAAATGTCTTTTCAGGCTTTTAAAACACCCTTTTATTGTTTTCACGGTCTAAAACTGCTTTAGGCATGATTAAGACCCGATTTTGGCCAGTACTAATAGTGTACTTCAGCCTTTATTCATTCATACTTACCGTATTGGCCTCGAAAATCGGGAAAGTTTGAGTGCCTTACCTTTTCCAAACGAAGAATATGTGGAGCTAGTAGGGGTTAAGAAAACGCAAAAAGCCTTTAAAAATGACTTTTTGTAGTCTGAGGTATAGATTTTCAAAGTTTAGGGACCAACATATTAAAAAATACGGACACCTTCTATTTTGCTTAAGGATCGTCTAGTGAAAAGAGTGTCGCTATGAGTGGCGGTATATACCCTTTGATATTTTAGCTATATAAATATTACCACAAACGATGTGGCAGTGAAGAAAATCATAAAAATCCATAGAATATAAGAAACTGAGTAAAATAAGAGCTTGGATACTGAACTAAATTATTTTTTGCAATAATGGCTCCAGCCAATTGATAGGAAAAGAATATTCCAACAAGGCATGCCACAGTCATCTAAACTTTTTTGAAATAAAGTTTCATGTATAAATTACACAAATTTTACATTTGCCAGCGTTGAGACTATTCCAAAGTAAGGCGTTGAATTTTTCTCATATTCCTTTGCTTGTAGAGTAGCAACTAATCTTTCTATAGTTAATGGCATGATAGTGAAAAGATAGTAAGCAAAGAAAATCTGATAAATGTAATAGATCGACTCCCAACCAGGCTCTATTCGAAAAGTGTCATTAAGAAAATTTGTGGCACTCGGCACAAACATACCACTGACAATGCTAGGAAGAAAAACCCCTAAAATTAAGTTTTTGCATTCTTGTAGCGAAGAAACTGGTACCTTGGTCTACACCAATACCACCAAATTTTTAAAAGCGACCCAAAACACGTCCTTAACTACCTCCTGTGATTAATACTGGATAAGAGATACAAAAAAGGTTTTATATTTTAGAAACGGCATAGTCATAGTCAATTTAGTCTAATATGGGTATTAACATAAAATCCAGGAACGCTCGTGTGACGGGGGTTTCGGCGAAAATTCTAGACTCTGATCTTTATGTCTAGTAACATTTTGCTTATGGCTCATTCACGTACTTTTTTTCTTGCGCGTTCGATGTTCGATTTCAAGTTCAAGTTCGAGTCCAGACTAAAAGTGTTCACGTAGCCCAAGATCCAAACTCGAACTTGAACTCGAAGGTGTTCACGTACTTTGAGTTCGCGATCAGACTTGAAGTTATTTATTTATATAACTTGAATAACTCAGAAACTTAGCCCTCATCTCATTGAAAATCGCGTTCTTTTCACTGGGTTTTCCAACCTCCTTTTGTAGACCATTATTAGGCAAGTTACCCCTTATTGTGTGGCTTTGGTTCGGCAAAACGACAAAAAAAAACTGCCTTGGTCCACCGTGTTAGTTCCTTGCCAAACCTCGTTTTGCCTGGTATCGTTTTTCCAAATATTGTTTTACCGAACTTCCCCTAGCCGTCCATCCGGCTGAGGGTAAGCGTTTAGTTTTGAAGCACACTTTGGAGTAAATCTTAACCAATAAACGTGGGCAACACCTATTCACCACTGCTTTCTTTCGACTGTATGGGTACCATCACATTAGTACCAAGGTTCTGTATACTAAGTATGCAAAAATTGCAGTTTGGACTGAATTACAGGTTTTCCAAGTAAAAAGGGTGAGCGTAATTGACCGAAATTTTCTGACAAAGATTTTTGATCGCGGCATACAGTCAACTTTTTTAAGTCCTTTCCATGCAAACTTATGCTCATTTGCTCATATAGCTAAAGACTGGTTCATTTCACCTTCCTAATGCGCTAACACCAAGGTCCACATCGAAAACTGAGTTAGCTGGCCGTAAAAATCAAATTATCGAGCCTCGTAGATTACAAAATACTTTAGCGTGTTCTAAGCTTATTGCTTACCATCATAAATCGAAGATTGTTGTGCATTATCTGATGCTTAGTGATCAGAAAAAGCACATAGATATTTAAAAATATTGCTGCTGCATTAAAGGAAGCTCTAGAAGGCTTAGTAGTGGCAGCATATTATTATCTCCTAGTAAGATTTATCAAACAAAAGCAAATAACAAATAAAACTTCCTTAGCAATTAAGCAATTACACACTTTAAATCTGAGGCATTCTTAAAAAGCGTGAGAAGAAATAATAAAGTGTGAAAATACAAATATATAAAATACAGCCCACTAAACAAAAAACATAAATGTGTATAAGTTGTGTTGATTTCAATACAGTCAAACTTCGATATAACGTACACCCCCGATATGACGTACATTGGACCTGGTCCCCAGGGTGTACGTCAGGGCTGCAACCGGGTTCTGTTTTTTTGCTTCTGTTTTTCTGTGTTTTTTCACTTCTGTTTTTTGTTATCTGCTTCTTTTTTTTTTCGAGAAAAAACAGAAAAACAGAAGCGAATAATTATAGAAAACTTTCCAGCTTTTCCATCGCACCAGGAGGATCAATGGAAAGTGAAAGGCTTTTTTCAAAAAGAAAACTTACCCTTACTGACCTTCGAAAAAGTCTAACCCCTATTAATCTCAGTATGTTGTTGTTCGTCCATAATAATTTGCCTTTACTGAATGTTGAATGATGAAAATGTGTTTTGGTCATGCTGCAAAATAAAGATGATTTTTTACAGGCATTGCCTTTTTTACTTCTGTTTTTCTGCTTCTGTTTTTTTAGCAAAATACTGTTTCTCTGTTTTTCTGCTTCTGATTTTTTATAAAAAAAACCGGCTGCAGCCCTGATGTAGGTTATATCAAAAATTGACTTTACTTGCGGTTTTTTTTAATTTTTGAGAAAGATGCATTTTAAATTTTTCAAACGTATTTTATCGCTCAGTGATCCCTGAAAATTTCGCAATTTTTTACAATATTAATACAGTTTTGGCTTAAAAAAATTAGCAAACATAAAAAGTAGCCTTTTAACTTGTTGTATTAAAATTATGAAATAATAAACACTAGGGTGTCCAGCATCCTATTTCGAACCAGAATATACAAAATTAGCAATCCGCAGCAATTAACTTACTCAGAATTGTGTTATCTGTTCAACAATAATGAACCTAGAATGAAAAAATGAAAAAATATTAGTATGAAAAAGTCGACGCTACTGTCATATATAGCCGTAGCAAAAATAGGCTCTTTATGCAATTTATGATCAAGAGTACTTCTCGGAATCATGTCTAAGGTAAGTGTGGGCGCGCATCTCTAACTCTCAAGCCCCCTGCATGCCTTTCGGGGCTTGGAGCTGAGATGCGCACACCCACATACCTTAGACGCAAATCACTCGAAAGCGACTCTGGGTGCATGAAAAACATGAATACCAGAGTTATTTACGCGGTAGGCCCCAGTATTCAAAACTATGTTCAACATCTTTATTTTTCGCCGAAGAACATTTCCCCTCGTTCTACAAGGCCGGGCCAGAGGCCCAGCATCCAAAAATTCAGCCTAGCACTCAAAAAGTGCTAGGCCTAGGAGTTAACAATCTCACGTGTTTAACTTGTTGTTATTAAAATTATCAATAACAGGTCAATCTCACGTGGTGGCACGCTATTTTCTCGGCTTCTTCAGCCAATTTTAGAGGTAATCAGACTTTTTTGATTCCAGATTGAAATCAGCGACCAAAACTAACCCTACAACTGATCAAACAAACCGAAAAAGTGAAGTGCACGCATGCGAGATCGAACCTGCGCACATTTTTATGACCATAAACACACAAACCATTACGCACTGCGCCACCGAAGCCACTTTTTCAAATCTAAATGGCTTTTCCCCCTCCTTTTACAGCTTTTATCCCTCTCCCTTATTTCTTGGAGTATAATTTTCCTCTAGTTACTCTTCTTTCTGGCTCAAACGGTCAGCAGTTCCTATGGTTTATAATTACAACAAATTTTTCAATAATAACAATATAAATAATTCTTAAAAATGCACATTTCTTTGAACATAAAACCGATCTTGCACGGCTCCATTAAAGCCACTATCCTGGGAATTATTGTTAATAGATTGAGTAATGTTATTGACAGCGGAAGAATTTCTGTCATCAATTAGTGATCCAGCTGTATTCACGCCCCTTCTTGAAGAGTAAACACCACTCGAGTTGATTGGGTTAAAAGCTCCTTGTGGAGGTTGTCCTAATGAGGTAATGGCAGTAGTCGGCTGGGATATGGTAGGCAAGAATCCTGCACCTAAAGCTCTTGCACCTCCTCCATTCAAGTAAAGACTTTTTCGTCCCAGAGCTGAGCCAGTAGAATGGTGGTTAGCGGCGTAGCTTCTCAATCTTCGACGTTGTCTACGCCTGCGCCAGGTGTTAAAGCAGAAGATAGTAAGACCAAAGGCTAACTAAAATAATTTTTTTAAACTTTTTTCTTAAGTTATTTTGGACTTTATTCTTAACGGTCATAACTCTTTCTCCTGCAAAATTCTGCAAATGCAGATCTGCTCAGTTCCCTTTAGAATTTTTTTGGTATTTAATTTGAAAAACCCATCCAGAGGCCACTTTCAGACCAGGACCTGAGCCCGAGGTGGGGGACCCAACAAAAATCGTTTTTCACAATTTAAACCAAAACAATTTCTAGAGTAAGCTTAGCAGGCCTGCGTTTAAAGAATTTTCAAAACGACTTGGAAAGAAAGTTATGACCGTTCAAAGTGCTTCAAATCCCTAAACTAGTATCAAATACAAGTAAGGCACTGGTGTTGTTGGTCCCTCCCTCTTTTTTTGCCTGGGTTTCCCTGTTCTATTTTCAGGCTCAGGATTAGCCGCAGGGTAGGCCAGCGTATGTTAGTATGGACGTTGAAATGTTTCTCCAACTATAAAAAGAAAGAAAAATTTCATTTGAGCCCGTTTTAATATATTCTGGCCGAACCTGCACCTATATCTAAGCCTGAAAGAACATCAGCAGGGACCAATGCGATATCAGAGGGGGATGGAACAACGGCACAAGCAAAAAAGTGAGCTTATAATTTACTTTTCTTGAATCTTAAGATAAATTTCAACTCACCAAACCCAGAAGAAAAAATATTGGTCCAATAAACACAATTATGCCTTTGTGAGTATCAAGAGATCTTTGAAAGTTTTTCTCGTTTAAGAGAGAATTGGCATTGCTGCTCATCTCAATTGGATTTAATAATGTTTGCTGAATAAGTAAGCATGTAAATAAATAAGCGAAATAGTCTTTTAAAGCTTACAGGAAAAGAAAGTACTGAGCTGTGATGAAAATCTATAGCCGACTTCATTTTGTGCTCTAAATCTTCAGTTGCTGAGCCATCTTGTATAATTGGTACCAAAGAGCTGTTTAGGGCACACACACTAATTCCATAAATTTTTTCGCCAATTTTTAGCTCTTTCTGAACAGTCCATTCAAAAGGTGTGGTGTCGAAGAGATGCTCATGTTGAGTTCGATAGCTGGCATGCTATAATCAAAAATAAATTTAAAAAAAAAAGCGTTTCGAAATTTATTATGTTTTCTCGTTAGTCATTCTCTGACTACAAGGCCCTTAAACAACTCGATTTTACCACAGACTTATTGAAGACAGGTACGAATCTCATTTCTTCATGCCGGTTAGCGGTGAAAATATTAAGCTTAAAATTTTTTTAATGCTCATAACAAATGCTCTTGTTTGGGCTTTCTGACAGAGAATCGTTTGTCCACATACAACAAAATTGCCATAGGTAAAAACCTATGGCAATTTAACTATTAACCAGCCTGAACTACTAACCAGCCTGAAGAAATACCTGTCTTCATAGGCGTACCCAGGGGGGGAGTGCTAGCTGGGCTATAGCCCCCTCCCCCTCTTCATGATTTTTTCAACCTTTTTAGCCCTTATTTTTATTTTTAGTCACCGAATATTGGTGACTAATAAAGGTCTCGGTGACTTACCCTCAGCCAACCCTAGTCGTAATAAAACTTGATCTATTTAAGGGCATTTCACCCAAATTTTTACATCAAAATTTGGGTGAAATTTTCGTTCATCAGGTATCCAGGAATAGGATAATTATTTCGTAAATTCACTTTTTTTTATACATACATTTAGATTGAGCATGGCATGTTCTTTGCTGTTAATGCCTTTGGTAAAGCTGTAGGCGTCTGCTACAGAACCTATTGGCTCTTGTGCTGTAGTCAGCAGTTCTCCGAATTCTAGATAGAGCTTGTCGTAAATTGGATAAGCATTTTCTTTTCTCTTTAGCAAAGTAGCAATTTCTTTGCTGTAGAGTTTTAGCAGGCGAGATTTGTCGTCATATATGGCTCTGAGATCTTTGACAAGTGGGCAGAAAATTCCTCTGATACAATTATCTTCTGATTTGGGCAATCACATCTAAAATAACAAAATGCGTTAATAGCAAGTGCGAATAGTAATTTCAATTAATCAAAAATTATAAAAATATTATTAAGGGGAAGGGGGAAGCAAATCACCCCTAGAAATCATCAAAGAAGCCAAAAAAAATAGTGTGCCACTACGTGGGATTGAGCCTGTAACACTAAAAAAACACCATTTTGGGTCAAAAAACACAAACGCTTACGCACTGCGCCATGGAAGCCACTTCTTCAAGGCAAAGTATTAACCCCCCTCTTAAAAGAGGAAAAAGGTTTATTACAATTTTTTTACATTGTTTGATGTCTTAGAAATTTTGGCGCTAGTATAAAATACGCCCCTCCTGAAATCTGATCCTCCAAAATCGCTGTAACTACCCTTTGAAACAACAAGTTCAGGCTTAGCCCTTAGACTCGAGGGTAGGCGAGCGTACGGAAGTTGTGACTAATAAATGAATGACTTTTTATATAAATAAATTTTTCCAGGGTTCGAGACATTTATTTGGGTACTCCTTATTTAAGTTTTAAAGGGGAAAATTTATGGGGGGGGGTTATACTAAGGTCGCAATTTTGTATTTCAATTGCCAGAAAATAGCTAAAGCTGATTTTTATGAGAAAAAATTAATTTTTTTTCAAGTTTTTGTATTTAAAAACTCACCTGGACTCATCCAAACAGCCATATTCACACACAATGCCGCTTCTTTGCTTACAGGGCTGCTTGAAGTTAGATGAAACCAACTTGTTGTTAAAAGAGTGAGACTTTTGATGCAACCTTCGGCTACTTATACTGCTCAAACCACTATTCAAAGCAACAGCTTCCGGCTCATGCTGATGAGAGTCTACCTCTGACAATGGCTTAACAAATTCCACTTTGCCGATCACTGTTGTGGATGGTTGGTTAGCATGCACAGCTGCATCTGTGCTGTTGTGCAATGACTTTTCAGTTGTTGTCTCAGTCCAAGTAAAAGCAGTAGTGGATGAAGGAGAACTAGTACTTGTGAGTAATACAGTCGAGGTAGTAATGGTGCTACTGGGGTTAACACTTGTTGATATGGTAGATGTTATTGTTGAGGTTGATGGATTGAACAATTCTGGAGAAGCAGCAAATATTGAAAAAGAGGTAGTCTCGCCGCTGGAACTAGTTGTTGTCAATGGTTCAGGAGTAGCCGTTTGAACTTCCGGTGTTTGGAACTAGTAGAGATATGACTATTATTAGAGAGCGCAGCTGTTTGAGCAGTTGCAATGTGCAAAGGTATTGCTCGATTTGTGGATACCTGCAAATGTTTTGGAATTGTTAAAAAATTATTTGATCGAGACAAAACACGGCGTCTCTCCTTTACTCACAATTTTGGAGTGCCATTGCTGAGCACTGTAGTTGCCGCTGGTCGAATTGAACGCCGTAATATCTTCTATGGACTCGCTTTTGTCAGGCACTGAAGTAATTGATGGCTTTTGTTCTTTACTAGGCTCACTAGACATCCCTGGCTTTCCACTCCCTACCTCCAAACTTGCAGCACTAGAGCTAATATAATGAGTGGCACTGACATTTCTTGAAGCACAGCCTCTGCCTAGACATTCTACTGGTTCTAGTTGCTCCAAACCACCTGGTTGAGTGTTGATCACCCTCTGGCTAGTGGTTCTGGCATGGCTTGACCTTCTGGTGACTGAGGATCTTCCTCTTGCTCCACTTTCACGCAGTCTACACATTTTTGATCGGATTGCTCATTGCTGAGATGAGATTTATGACATCTGGAGCAACGAAATGGAATCACAGGCACTATTTGGAAAGGACTATGCATCCGACTTGGCGAATATATACCACAGATTTGAATTCCATAAGAGACATCTACTTGTAAAGGGCCCATTAGGTCTGCTTTTGTAATGTTTCCAGGCACTTTTATTTCCTTTGAATGGATAATGCGACGGCGAACAAAGGGATCAGTGCCTTGCACTTGGGTTTGCCCAAAGTTGACTATGTAGTAGAGAGGTGGTAGGCTGGTTGAGGGGCTAGATGACACAATGCCTTCTTTTGAGGACAAGGTGTTGGGTGGCTGCCAAACCACCTGAATATATAAATTTAGATATTTTAGATATTTTGGGTAATAAATATGCTTACTGTTAAGCCTCCGTCATCTCGACCCCTGAATTTTACTTTTTAAATAAAAAAAATATTTGCAATTTTTTTAGCCCACCACAAATCCGCTACATTAGTGCACTGGGGACTCATCTCCTTGTTGCAATAATTTAAGTTAGGAAATTTCTGACAGTCGAGCTCAATGGAAGCTTGTATGTCAAAGTTTCTATGCGCACACATTTAGGGATTATTCTCACCTAGTGGATGAAATTTTGTACCAAGTATTTTAGTTAAAAAGTACCAACCTCCATGTATATTCTACACCTTTCTTGAAGCACATCAATAGGCAAGTTTATATGCATTCTTGCGCCACCTTCTATTAGTTCCTACAATAATTTTAGCTTGATTTAAGAAATAAGTCAGATACTGACCACTCTTGGCTGACTTAAATGCTCTTCTGGAGTCATGCACCTGATTGGGTAAGTGATGGGAGACTCATAGCCATAAATATCGGAGTCATCATAGCCAGGTGGGTTGTGCCAACTAATTGACACGTGCACTGATTGCTCATCAGAAGATTGTTTAGGCTGGTCTAGCCGTATCTTAAATTGCTGCTTATGAAAAAAGGTTTAGAAAAGATGCGCTTTTCTGTTAAAATCTATAAAATCTATTTTTAATACACTAACCGATTCTTGTGGCACTATAAAAGGAGGAAATCTGACAGGTATTGGCTTGGGTCGAAAAACAGCTAGCTGTTGACTGGGATCTGTTGAGCGAAGCACAATTAAGGTGCGGAACTGATAGTCTCTTAACACAAAACCTAGATAAATTATGAAAAAACTAGATCACAAACCGACATGCATCTGGCACAGTAAATGTGATTTGAGGGCTAGACGAAGCACCCTAAAAATTGATAAAGTTTTGTTTTTTTTTCCTTTTTGCTCTTTTGAGCCACAATCAGTAACTTTTCAAAACGAAACTTGGTGCATCTTTTAGCTTTTTTAAAGATTCAAACTTATTTCCGCCAAACTGCCAAGCATGTTTTTACTTTCTATGGTACACCGCGTGCTTTTCATAAAAAAACTTTATAACTTGATTTTCGGTCACTTTTATAAATTAAATCTGAGTAGGAGGCAGGGGTCAAAAAAATAAGTACCCCTATTTTAGCGTTGTTATTTTGAACCTTTTTTATTTGATTTCTTAACTTACCGCAAATATCCATAGCTCTGAGTCTGCGCTTATTGTAGAGTATTCGAAGACATAGATAAAAGCGTTCAAAAACTGCTCTGTTCTTATTAGAATTGTTCTCACATCTTTGTAGTTTGTGTCTGCATTTATTTGTCTTTCCAGTGTTTTTTCTATAAATTTTGATCAAGCTTTTAGAAAGTTCAAATTTAACCCTATAATTTTGTAAATAAAAGATTTTTCTTTAATTTATTTCAAATAAGTAGGAGGCAAAGTCAAAGCAATAAAGGGTCTTTTGTAATTTGTATGCATTCAATGAAAGAGCACTTACCTTTAAGGAGTTGCTCGTTGACCGAATTGCAAGGCTCAAGTTCAACGCTGCTCAACGGACAGGCGCAGTACACTGCCTTCGGCTACAAAACCAAAATTAATATCCGCTGATCAAAGGCAATTAACAACAAATTATGAGGCGGAAGAGGGACAATTGCTTTTAAAAGCGTTCAATTTTTATTGCATAAAATTGGTAATTAATTTTAATCTACGCTTTTTGACCGATTTATTTGCTAATAAAGACGGTAATTTAGCTTATAGAATAAAACAGGAAGAGAGCTTTTCAAGACTTACTAAAATGTACCTCCACTTTGAAAGATTTTTATTTTTAAAATTGATACTTAATACACAAATTAATATTTGAAGAAAAAATAATAATTTGAAAATATAGGCTCTATATGTGTCATGTCGACCATTGGCCGGCCTCAGCGCAACCAAAAACAGCACACATTTTCATTGAAAAGGATAGGTATAGTTATCAATGAATATAAAACGCGATTTTATTCAAGCAAAAAACTTAACGTCTGCAAATTAATGGTTTTTAAGATATTGAGAAGAAAAAAAATTGTATACAAATATCGGCCCTATTCGAAAGGAGGACAGTTTTTTTGCCTTGGCCTCCCCCTGTTGACTTTTTGTGGAAGTGGAAGCTAAGAGCCTCGGAAACGTGAAAAAGTGCCAAAATTTGCCTTGGTCCCCCTGTTGTTTTTGACGTTGGAATATGTTTACCAATTCAATGCACTTTAAAACTTCTTATTTCACCAAATAATTCACTATTTAACACTCGTGGACACTCGACACAGTGTGCTCGATACAATAAAAGTCCTCAAAATATCCGCAGCGAAAAACACATAGTTTATTGCAGTCACATTTCGGCCAAAAACAACAGAGGGGGGACAATGGCAAACTTCCAGCACTTTTTTCGGAGGCTCTCAGTTTCCAGTTTTTATTTCTGTGGAGAAAACCCTCGTGGCTAGCTATAGTAAATTGATTATGCTCTACAAGATAGCATTATCAGAATTTGCGTATCGAATGGTTGTGGACAATACCATAAAAATCGTCCTGAAAATTTTCTGAAAATTTGGATTTTAATAAAAAAAAAGCCCCTGGGCCTTTTCAAAGAAAATTACGAGTAAAAAGTAGACTTACAGTTCCAGAATTAGCGCATTTAGTATAGCATTCAATAGCACATTTAGCTCTTCGGCTTATAGCAGCTTTTGCTATTCTTATGCCTATTCCAGTGCTATTATGACCAGTAATCAAAGTGGCTGCAGCTACAGCCAATAAATAGAACAACAATCTCTGCATAAAATTCCTTGAGCTATGAAAAAGCAACTTGGTGTTCTTGCACCGTTGCGATTTTTCAAGCATAGCAAATTAGTAATTTAAGGCATTTTTGCAAATAAAATTCGGCAAATCACATAAGTAGATGATTTTTTCTCTAAAATTTTTAAAATTTAAATTTACTAAAACAGTCAAAACAAGATTTTTCGAAGAAAAAAAAGAACCAGAAAAATTTTGCTTAAAAGTCAACAAGTTGACAGCTTTGTAAGGAGAGAAAAGCGATTTGGAAAAGAGAAAATGTTCTTTTATTCCAGCCTCTTGTGGTCAAGTCAAAATCGCTTCTTTATGTTTCCGTCTCAGTTGTGGAAGAGAAAGCCAGCAAAAACGACGTATAGGGAGAATTAATTGAGATACATGAGAACAGGCATGCCCTTGCCTCTAGCCCTCTGTACACAAATGTATTCCTTTTACGGACATTGGCGATGGTTTGTGGCTTTGCTTGTTTCTTTTGCGCATAAATATTGGGAAGATTTGTGAGATTTAAGAGGCACATCAAAGAAAAATTAGAAGAAGCAAAAGATTTATTTGACGAGAGAATAAATATTGTGAGAAGCGGTTTTCACCTAGAGATACTTTTTCGAAGTTATTGCCCAGAAAGCAAAATTAAAAAATAAGCTTTGTGTTTTGATTTTTCACATTGGAAAGGTGAAATGTCGTAAGCAAAGGCGTGAACAGAAAAATTCAGGGCTTCAGACCACTCCTCACTCAGAATTGTTTTTACCTAGACTGTGTTGGAGTTTCCTGAGGGTTCTTTTGGTACAGTCAAACCTGGATGAACCGCCACCCCTAAAAGTTCGTTCCCGCCTAGGGTGCGACAGTTTTTTAACCGAATTTTTCAAGCCCTTTATCAATTCGGTTGGTCAATTTGGTCCCAAATATTGTGAGGATCCCGACTTCACTGATCACTTTTTAAAAAGAAAACAAATTTTGGATCGCAAAATAAAAAATTCGATATAGTGATAGGTGTTTATAAAAAGAAATATCACTATATCGCGTTCTCAACTTGTAGACCAAAATTTTGTTTCATTTTTAAAAACAATCGACAAAATCAGAATCGTCACGATATTCGGGGTCCCTCAATAAAGAAGACCTTTGATAGAGAATATACGGTATATATTTAAAAAAGTCGGAATAACTGGTCTGTATTCTTCTTAGAAGGCTACTTAATTCGCCTAAATTGAACCTGAGACCTCCTTTCTCACTCACTTGAACCTGAGCTTCCCAGAAAATCAGCTTGCGGGGACCAAGGCAACCTTTTTGAATTTGTTGAGTTTATTACTTTTTTACCTTTTTTTAATTTAAAAGTCTCAAAAAATATTGATTTTGCATTTTTTTTATCATTTTTATACAAAATAAAGGTGAAAAATCATAAACTCAATATTTTTCAAAAAATTGCCTTGGTATGCTTCCTCCAATATGCTTCCTCAACTTTCCATCTGATAAGTTCTTTAGTTAAAAATAAAATATTAAAAAAATGGCAAAAAAGCACACTGTGTTGTAAAAGACAATGATTAGCCGAAACTTCTGAAAAAGATACTCAGTTTATTACAAGTGACTGTTCCAGTGTTTTTATAAAATAATTATTGTTGACTAAAAGATACTATTATTACAACAAAAAGGTTTGCGCTAATTTTTTCACACAACAACTTAATTTTTCATATGGGTAATTTTATATAACAATAAGCCCTGCAGGCTGCAGAACATTCAATTTACGTTCTATTGTACAGATCTGTTTCCTACGCCAATTTTCTTCTTCATCATCCTCTTCTTCCGCAATTTTATTGTTGTAGAATACAGGTATGAAAGAAAATAAGGAAGAATAGATCAGCTCTATCCATATAAAGAACCATATGTTTTGGAGAAATTGTTTATCTTTACAGCAACTCGATTATTAGGCTGTATTTCCAAATATAAGCACTAAAAGAAATTGAATAATCACCGCAAATTTTGAATCATTTAAGGATGGGCATAAAACACCCGGATTTTATTCTTAATTTACCCGCTTAATTTTGAAATTGAATTTTTCACCTTTTTTGAAAAAACCTTTTTTTTAAAATTTTTACATCATCATGTCGCCCGGATCTCAGCTTTCTAATGAGCTAAAAATTTAAATTGTTAAATATAAAAGATGAAGAAATCTCGTATTTGAATGGACGGACATGAACCAGAAACTTAGTTTCTATTAGTGCAGTCAAACCTCGATATAGTGATCACCCGATATGGTGATCACTTGACACGGCTGAGTTTGGATCGCTAAAAAAGAAATATACTAAAAATATATCTCTATATAGTGTTTACTTCTTTGAGTGATCACTTTGGTGGGTACCTAAAGTGATCACCATATTAAGACTCCACTGTACGTATATCTCTTTATTTTCGAAATGACAGAGTGAGTTTGTATAGCTCGTAAGAAAGCTGAGATCCAGAACTACATGATGATATAAGTGTTTTTGAAAAATTGTGCCGAAATAAAAGATAAAATTTAATTTAAAAAAGTCTCGACCCCTTAAAAATCAGAAAATTTTGAGTACGATTTTGAGATTTTTGCGTACTTAACCAAAAAATAATCAGAAAAGCTTGTGCTGAAAACGCAAAAAAAAATTCGCGAAATGCTTGCTCAAGGTTGAGATATGGGGTCCGTGAGGTGAGGACTTATTAGAAGGTGGGAATTAATACAGTAAATAGGGTATCTTGTTATATTTATAATGCTTTAGCTGACACAGTAACAAATAGATATTCTATCACAAGGTCGCCAAAATATTCCGACTTAGTTCTTGATCTAGATGATTTCCACAAAAACCTGGCAAATTTTCGAAAAATCGGGCAGATTTTGGTCTTTTTGACTAGAACCAGAAAAACCATGCTCTTTTCCATATTTCCTGGGCACTTTTTCCCCAAAACTGGCCATTTTTGTATCCTCAGTATTTTTTGAGCACCAGACAGTCATATTGTCGAAAGTGAGCTGGACAGGGACGATGGCTAGAGCATTGTGCAAGACTTCGGTATCCACAACTACCTCCACTTTAAATTCAATGTTAAAGCAACTAATGGGACGAACCTGTTCGTCATAAACTGCAACCATGGTTCAGGTGACATGCTTGTATTTTTATTTTAGTTTTCCATTGCAAAATTTCAACAAAAAGTAGTTGTGCCCACACTTGATAATACTGAGGTTTTGAAAAATTGAAAAAAGCAAGTACGGCAGTCTGGCTATTCAAAGAATGCTCCTATCTTAATTAAGACTAAATTATTATATATTCAGGTTATTACTTTTGCCAAAATCCAAAAACAAACTTCAAAATCTATAGCCTATAACCTATTTTAAGAGCAGTGTTGGGAATTTTCAAATTTCTCGTCCTCGTACTTCGTATCAGAAATTTTCGGGACTCGTACTTCGTACTCGTCCTCGTATCGACTTTTTCAAATCTCTCGTACTCGTCTTCGTCTCGTAGTAAGAGCCTCAAAATGGCTCGTACTCGTCTTCATCTTCGTCTTTTTCTCATCCTGTGTGTTTTTGCTCGTACTTTATACTAAAAAGCAAAAAAGTCATTTTTTATTTGAAAAAATTAGACTTTTGCTTGAATGGTTATATATTTTTGTTGTTAAATGACAACGGACCGCAAATTCTTCAAAGTAATTTCAAGATTTGACTTTTTCATTAAAAAAATAAAAAAATACGTACATTGCGAATTTCTTCGCCTATTGTGAAGTGAGATCTCTGAAAAGGCTAGGCTTCAAATTTCTGGCTTTACTTGGCAACTATATTGCCACTGATAAAACAGGGGATCCTCTTTTTAAGCATCACGATGAAAAGAATTAACGCATTGTTGATGATCACCTTAAAAAAACTAGTCGAAAATCGATCAAAGAAAAAGAAACAAAGGCTTGATTGAGAAAGTCGAAACTGTTGATTAAACAATTTGTTCAAATAATAGAAAGTTTTGTAAAAACAAAGAATTTTGTTTAAAAAAAGTTTAAATAATGAAAATTTTAGCTAGGACGAGTCGTCTTTACCCTTCGTCTTCCGTCCTCGTCATTGCCCCTTCGTCCACGTCTTCGTCCTCGTATTTGTAATTCTTGAGACTCGTACTTCATCTTCGTCCTCGTAGCTCGTTTTTGGAACCGCTCGTACTTCGTCCTCGTCCTCGTAGTACGAGGACGAGGACGAAAGACGAGGACGAGTGCACAACACTGTTTAAGAGCCCCCTACTTAAAAGTAGCAGCAGTGTGGATAAAGCTTTATGGACTTTAAAAACTAAAGTTCTTCTGTTAAATGTGCGTCTTGTACATATTTGTCTGCTAAAAATCAGTGTTTTCGTAAATGAGAATGAGAATGCCTGGATGAGAATGAGAATGTAGTCAGAATTTGACTAGAGTCTAATTCTCATTCTGTAAACTCTTATTATCATTTTCGAAAACACTACTAAGAACACATTAAAACAATGAAGAAGAGCCAATTTTTGGACAATAGTTTTTTTCCGACTAAAATGGGCAATATTTTTCTTGAGGCAAAAAGACTTTTTTGGGCTAATATTTGGTTTTGTCTAATTAGCTTCAAACTTGTAATTTTTTTACATAGTTGTAGTACCCTCAGGTAGCCTTGCGAATCTAGTTTTCAGCAGTGTTTTCATAACTAACACTAACGCCTAACACTAACCTAACGTTAGGCTAACACTTAACCTTACACTAACACTAACATGTTAGTGTTAGTGTAAGGTTAGTTTAAAATGGCGGGTTAGTGTTAGTGTTAGGTTAGTGTTAGCCTAACACTAACATAGTTAGTCTTGAAACGAACTGTTAGTTTAAAATCAACTGTTAGTTTAATTATAGTGTTGATTATGACATACTGCTTAACTAACATAAGGTTTCAGTTTATGGTTAGCTACTGTTTATCCACTGTTTCTTAAACAAAGAGACAATCACACCTAGAAATAGACGCCAAACTTCCCACCTTTCTTTATTTTCGAAAGAATAGCTAATACGACGAAGAACTTTTGTTGACGAAACAAAAAGTATAAAAGCCTTAGGTTTTCTCTGGGAAAGAGTCATTGTAAATCGCCACAGCTTTCGTACCTTCAACAACAGCATGCTTGGCCAATTCACCTTTCAAAAAGAGCCGAGTAGACGAGTCATTTTCAGGAACGGTATTGTTGAAACCTTCTGCTTCTTGTGAGACTGATAGCGTCTGAGAACAAGACGCTTTCCAAAGCAACAATTTCAGTACAAAGCGACATACTTCGCGAGGAAACTGCATCCTGACACAGACGTTCGAAAATATCTTCACAAAACGCATCCATGACGTCAATGGCTTTTCGCTTGACTCCTATTTCCTAGACGAAGGAAGAGCGCAGTTTTTGCTTCTTGATATCAGCCATTATCTGAACGACAAACTCATTAAAAGACAGATATATCGTACAGACATAAAAAATCAACAACATTAATGAGGCAAGCGCATTTGAAAAGTTTAAAGACAAAACAAAAATTTGCGCGTCGCTATGAAACTGGAAAATATGAGAAGACGGTCTTCATTAAGGTAAATATTTCTCATCAAGACTTGATGATCAAGTCCTTATCACTGAGCAGCACTGAAGAACCTTATGTTAGTTAAGCAGTATGTCAGAATCAACACTATAATTAAACTAACAGTTTGATTTAAAACTAACAGTTAGTTTCAAGACTAACTATGTTAGTGTTAGGCTAACACTAACCTAACACTAACACTAACACTTGAGATAGGGTTGGCCTCCCCCGCTTTTGGGGTGCGGGGGGGGGAGATTAGACTAAAAAAATTTGCGGGGGGGAGAAGCGGGGGGAGGTGGCCAATTTTTTTGCGGGGGGGGGGGCGGGGGGAGCAAGCTGTGAGCGGGGGGCAGTGGCGGGGGGTGCCTGATTAATTTACAAGCGTCGTGGCCGAAATTTTTTGAAACAGCAATCCAGAATGAATCTGAAGGCTTTTGAACACTTCTGAAGTCAAAGCCACGATATTGCCACTCATCTGGTTCGATAAATCTTGATCCTTCTCGACTGCCCTTCTGAAAATGATCTAATCCGAGAGTTTTCTCGACTTGGATTTTTTGCGGGGTGACGGGGGTCATTTTGGGAGGGGGGGGGGGGTAGAAACGGGGGGAGGTGGCCAATTTTTTTTTGCGGGGGGAGGAGCGGGGGGGGAGGTATAAGGAAAATTTGGTCAAAAAGCGGGGGAGGGAGGGGGAAGTAGGGAGTTAGGCAACCCTACTTGAGACTAACCCTAACACTAACACTAACCCGCCATTTTAAACTAACCTAACACTAACACTAACCGCCATTTTAAACTAACCTTACACTAACACTAACATGTTAGTGTTAGTGTAAGGTTAAGTGTTAGCCTAACGTTAGGTTAGTGTTAGGCGTTAGTGTTAGTTATGAAAACACTGCTGAAAACTAGATTCGCAAGGCTACCTGAGGGTAAAACTAACATGTTAGTGTTAGTGTAGGGTTAGTTTAAAGTGTTAGTGTTAGTGTTAGGTTAGTGTTAGCCTAACACTAACATAGTTAGTGTTAGTTATGAAACACTGGTTTCCAGAGAGGTATCATTGATTGCGTGATCTCTGAGAATCGTTACATGAAAAGATAAAATTGGCTTCGTGCTTTTACCTTTTCGCGTTGCACTTTCAGAGATGATGCAATAAATGATATCTCTCTAGAAACTAGAATCGGAGAACTACCTGAGGGAGGGGGCCGATTCGTATTCGCGCTTCTCGCATTTGACAAAACTCCTATTCGCAGAATCAAAGTTGTGTTCTTGGCGTTGTGTTTTTGACCCACTTTTGCAGTCTGCTCTTGGAAAATTATCACTCATTTTGTAGCTTATCTCACTGGCTTCAAAATGAGTGGTAACTCACCAAATAGTGGACTACAAAAGTGGGTCAAAAAATGCGAATACGAGTTTGCAAATACTTTCTGCGAATACGAGTTTGTCAAATACGAGAAGCGCGAATACGAATCAGCCCCCCCCTACTGATAATGTCATCACTTTAAAAAAAATTATAAGGTTTATCAACAAAACAAAAATTGCCCCGAAAAAAGTAAATTGACCCAAACGGTCTTTCTGCTACCAATAAGCTCAGTCCGACTGAACATTCTTTCAGACTGATTTTAAATTTGCATTTTTTCAAATCTTTCAGCTATTTTTTTTGTTTTTAGCCCACGTCAAAATTTGAATTGGCAGGGTACAGTTCTCTTTCGTCTCTCACTGATTTCTCTTAAGGTATTTCGAAATGACTTAAAAGAGTAGTTCTGGACGAAAGAGTACTATCTGTCGTTCATTTTTACATTTGCACACGTCTCTGCTTCCAAAAACATGCTCTTTTAAATAATGAAAATTTCAAAATTAGGCATCAAAATTAAAAATCTTTGAAATAACAGAAATCTTTGAGAAACATGCTTTTAAAATGAAAACAGTATTTCCTAACAAAAATTGTATTTTGTTTTTATTTAAATTCAATAAACATATTTTTATTTGTGTCTTAGCTTTTGTTATTCTGATGAATTTTATTTCATTTTGTTGGTTTTAATACAGCGCCTACATAATATTTCAGTAACGCCTTCACTTGTTTTTGATAAGGAAATCACCCATAAGCGTCACATAATTAGTCATATGGTAATATATAACTAGGATTTCTAAACAAAATGCTTTTTTGGTTAAACTTTTTCAATGTTTTCAACTTCACTTTTTTAATTTAAAACTTTTCGCATAACCTGTACTACTACGGAGCGAAAGCCGGACAGTGATACTGCAAGGAAAATTTTGTATACTGGCTTTTCTATCGATCCAGATCCCTCAAAGATTGAAAATTATTAATTTTGATTGACCACGGAATCACATTTTTTGAATTATCTACCGTATTTCTTCTTACATAAACCTTATCATATCGGGAAAGAGTATATTATTTAATATTGGTGCTCTTCGTGATTTTCTAACTGTCCGAACTCATTCGATTCCGCTTTCTGAATTTTAGTCGACCACCCAAAGCTTGAAATTAAACCAAAATTTTCCTGATTTTGGGGAGTCTGAAAAAATACAAGATCCCGCGTCTATTTTGATTTTATCATTTTTATGCCTGGATTCTTTATTTTTTTCCAAAATAATTTAGTGGAACTCAAAGTGTTCATTTAAACAGTAGCTATAATCACTAAATGGGTAAAGTTCGAAAGTCAAAAAATTTTTTTGACTTTCGCCGAAATCTGAATTTTTCTTTCAAATTTATAAAGTGAAGTTGTGCGATATTTGTCTACAAACGTCAAAATTTCTCGAAATAGAAAGTCGAAATAGACGCGTCGAGTAACCAAACCTGTGAATGAGTATCTGCAGAAAAATGCCTCCAGGCGGGTTTTCGGATGGGGTTTCACTATTTTGTACTGTTTGCGGTAGGGCTCAGGGTTTTTAATGCCGATCGTCTCCCCCTCCCCCCCCCGCTTTTTGGTTGCGGATAGAAGATTAGACTTAAAAATTTTGCGGGGGGGGGGGGGGGATAAGCGGGGGGAGGTGGCCAATTTTTATTGGAGGGTGGCCAATAAAGGAGGGCAACCCTAGTACAAATTGAACAAAAGACGACTAAGAAGGTGTAACATTTCGAGCTTTTTCTTGGAAAAATTGGGGCCCGAAAATTTGGAGTCTTATTTTTTGGCGTTTTAGAACATTTCGGGCGGTTTTCAGTCGGGGTGTCGGCCTAAAATCGGCTCGACCTAGTATGACTGGGCTCCAATCGGGCGCCGACTCGTTTCTGTCTAGTATCTACTTTCCAATTTCAAATTTAAAAAATTGCGATCAATCAAGCTGCCTTGCTCGAAATTTGTACTGAACTAGTTCGATTATACTAAAAAGCTATCTCTCGCCAACATATATCTCCCCAGCATATATCTCCCTGCGTATATCTCCCAAATCCCAATTTTACACATTTATTTAACTTATGTTGTCTAACAACACTACTATACGGTTGTATGGCGTCCCGGTGGTAGAGGTCCTTACGTAGTGGTACACAGTTAGTGATGCTCAGGTTGTATGATTTAGGCAGTGGTGCCTTAAACGGTACTCAAGCAGGGTTAGAGGCACCTACTCAGGTGGAATTAGCTAGGCAGTGGTGCTCATGTAGTGTTCGTGTAGTATCATCCAGAAGGCGCGGATTCTGCGCAAAATTTTCAAATTAATCTTTTTCTCAACGAGCAACTCCTATAATTTTAATTTTTTTTCTGGAGGTGAATCTCCATTAAGGGCAAGTACCAGGTGGTGTCCTACCACTTTAAAGATTACTGGTCTTATAATGAATATTTCATGACCGTTATTCAAGAAAAAATAATGCCTACTACCACCAGTATTTGAACCTGTAACCTCAAAAATTTGGAAAGGGATTCACCGAGGGGCGAATATGTAGAGAGGCAGTTTGTAAAGGTGAATTTACCTAGAGCCGTAATTAGGTTGTTTAACGATGGATCATACCAGGCTCAGTGGTGGACTGTATATCTGGGGAGATATATGATGGGGAGATATATGTGGGGAGATATATGTGGGAAGATATATGGTGGGGAGATAAGTGTTGGGGAGATATATGTTGGGAGATATATACCCATAACCATGAGTCAGCGAATAAAAAGCATGAAAGTGAAATTACCATATTTCCTCTAAAAGAGTCCAAGATTGAAATAAATAAACTTCTGATATTTTAGTAAACTGCACACTACTTTTTGTTATTATTCAAGGCTACGTGAGCAATTGACAATGGACCGTGAGTTACCTTTCCTAAAAAACAAATAATAAAATGTTATATTAGAAAAAAATATTTTGCGGCGTAATTAAGTAAGCTTTATTCTAGAGCTCTAAGATGGCTTTCATTAATATTTTTCATGTTAAGATGTGGATTTCAATTTCTTTAACTTATAACCAAAAAAGTGCATTATTTTTAGGTGTTTTTATGTCGACACATTTTGGAATGAAATTTTTAATCAGACCAACAAGTATAAATACCCCTATTTTATAGCAATTTTTCAAGGGCTTTCAAAGATATAAGCAAGTTTGAAAGCAAAAAATTGCTAAGAATAATATGAATTGTTAACAAAAAAAGTTTAACTTAGATTCATGCCTAAATTTTGAAGCATGCCTTATTACTTATAGATTTTGGCTTTTTGAAATGCCCGAACAGGTCCATTTTGAGCTTGAAGCAAATTTTTGCGAAAAGTTAAAATTTTCGGCGCTAGTATCAAATACCCCCCCCCTAAAATCTGACTCTTCCAAGTCGCTGTAACTACCCTTTGGAACAACAAGTTTAGCTTAGCCCTTAGGCTCGAGGGTAGCCCAGCGTACGGAAGTTGTGACTAATAAATGTCTCACGCACTTTTTCCGGGGTCTGGGACTTATATTTGGGTACTCTTTACTTAAGTTTTAAAAGGAAAAATTGTTCGGGGGGGGGGGGTGGCTATTCTATACTAGGGTCAAATTTTCTTTGAAATTTACTAGAAAATGAGTTTTATCTCTCATCCAACATCTCTGATATTTATGATCTTTCTCATTTTCCGACTTTCGAAAAGCTAGTTATATAGAATTGGAATTTTTTTTTGAAAAATCGAGGTGTCGTAGGTGTGGTTAAACTCGTGACTTCAAAAGTCACCTTATTTGAAAATCACCTTATTTGGTATGTAAAATTGTGTGACAAAGAGCTTCACCATTGTGCCATGCAAACACGTCTAAAAATCCGGAATGCAGGTTTTTGGGCGTTTTGAAAGGCTGTGATATCGATTGAATTCTTCCTACAAATAAACTTTTTTGAATGGGTATGCCCACGCCAGCAAGTTCAATTTTTGAATTCATAAGCACCACTTTGTATTATGGAGACAGAATGAGATAAAACATCTAAAACAATCAAAATTGTTAAGAAATTCAAATTAATTTTGTCTGCATAAGAAAACATTTGAAACTGAATTTGTTAGCGTAGGCAATGCCTACTAGAAATGCTCTAAAAAAATTTTATCTGATTCTCATTTTAGCTTTCAAAGGCGGAAAACCAGATGGTTGTACTGACGACTGTGACTGTGATTGTGATGTTGGAAATGGATGTGTAGATGGAGGCTGTGGCAGTGGTTGCCCCCAGTGCGAATAAACGTCAACCTACCAGCTGAAAAATACTATTGCTCACATTTGGAAAAAAAAAATTTTAAAGTCCTGTAATAATTTTTTTTACCGTATTCTTTCTAATAGAAGCACACCCACCTCCCCCGCCCCCTAATCAAAATAGTCTTTTTGGCATTGTCTTTTGCGACACTTTTTGAAGACTGCTCTCATACAAATTATCCCTCGATCTGTAGATCATCTCATTGGCTACAGATTGAAGGGTAACTTGTATGAGAAAAGTTTTCAAAAAGTGGGTCAAAAACACAACGCAAAAAGACGATTTGAATTAGTGGGGTGCGCTTCTATTAGAGAGAATACGGTATTTGCTCAGGAAGACAGTAAATAAAATACATACAGTCGAGTCTCAAGAATTTTACGGCACCATCAAGCTAATTTGGTTGGTTAACTCAGAAATCTTTAGAATTACACTCGGTATACACTCATTATAAATTTATTCTTGATTTACGTTAAAACATAAAATCCTGACACGAAAATTTAAATTTTGAAATTTGGAGCAGGAACCTTTCCATCCATGTCAGAGCATGTTTACACACTAAAAAACAATAGAAGGCAAATTTGTAAAAAAAAATTGTTTTGTTCTTGGTCTCATGAGAGTTGGAGATGCGCACAGAACATATGCGGGATGTAGACATCACAATATAATTCCTAAGGTGAACTCATATGTTTTTTTTTGAAAAATTGATAAATCGATGCTTGAAACATGATGCATTAAAGTGTTAAAATCAATATTAATTGTTTGGTGTTTGTTTAAAAAAACATTTGCAAGAGTAATAATTATCAAAAGATGATGTCTACATTCTGAATATGTTCAGGCATTCAGCTACCTCCAGTACACTTTACCTTGGTTGTGAAGGCAAAAAATCGATTTAAAATTTTTTTTTGCTGAAAAAAACTATTGATACATTTTTTTTTAAATTCTTTTTTCACGTGTTTAAACAGTAGAGACAGAAAAATGCCGGTCGCCAAAGTTCCGGGCGGGGTTTTTAGCTCTAGAATTTCGGTCGGGGTTTCGGGATTACGCCAAAAAAATTTCGGGGCCCCGCGGGCCCGTCCTAAATTTCGGGGTTTTGTGAAAAGCGTAAAAGTCGAACGAAAATGGATACTTTTCACAAAAATTTACTGTAGTTTTTCGATTTTTGATATTAATCATAAATAGGGTTGTGAACGGAAAGTTATCCGGAAAGTTTTCTGGACAGAAATGGACAAATTTGGACAGAAATGGACAAAAATTAGCAAGTGATCTCACAAACTTTCCGATTCTTTTCTGCCCGACAGTTTCACAACCTAATCATAAAGAACATCAAATTTCAACTATTAAACCAAAATTTTGAGTTTTACTAACTGAGTCCAAAATCAATATTTATTGACAACCATCATGTCTCATATTTTGGCTACCAACATATACATTCCACAACAAAAAACTTCAGTAACAATAATTGATTGGTGAATAGATGTCCGGTAAGTAGGTGAAAATAAGAAAGTTAACTATTTCGTTTCATTCAATCCACATCCAGGAACAAGTGGTGCAAATTTTCGGAGGTGAGTTTAGTCGATTTGGTACAAGAAGTAGTAAATTTGGTACAAAAAATACAATTTGTTATAAAAATTTGAAAAGATTGTACCAACTCGTTGTACCCAGTCGTACGTTGTACCGAGTCGGTGTACCGAGTCATACTTGCACCGAGTCGGTGTACCGAGTCATACTTGCACCGAGTCGGTGTACCGAGTCATACTTGCACCGAGTCGGTGTACCGAGTCATACTTGCACCGAGTCGGTGTACCGAGTCATACTTGCACCGAGTCGGTACCGAGTCATACTTGCACCGAGTCGGTGTACCGAGTCATACTTGCACCGAGTCGGTGTACCGAGTCATACTTGCACCGAGTCGGTGTACCGAGTCATACTTGCACCGAGTCGGTGTACCGAGTCATACTTGCACCGAGTCGTACGTCAGTCGGATAAATTAGTGACTTTGACAAAAGTACGACAATGAGAAAACCGAAAAAACCAGTAGAAATTTGATTATACACGTGTTAGAACATTATGCCACGGGACGGGTTTGCCGTATTTTGGGGCGGGGTTTCGGGGTTTTGAATTGTTCGGGCGGGTTTTCGGGCGGGTTTTCGGGCGGGGTTTTTGCCGAAAATCGCCCCGTCGGGGCACCCTCGAGTTAATGTCGATTGCAATTATTTCAGCCCCTGGGGTGCTGTGAAATCGAGACTTGACTGTAGTACTATTTGCACTGATTAAACCAGGGCTTCCAAATTTTTCGCATATCCATGTGTAAACAATAATTTAAAAAAGTCATGATTTTTTCTGTCGACAACTGGTGTTTTGATTTCAGACAAAACTTATGCAGAATCGAAAGTTTCATTAGCATCATCAATACCAGAATTTCTAAATTCTTTCGAATAATGCCTTTGAAATTTAGATGGAAAAGGAAAAAGACCATTGAAAAAAGGTTGATTATTTTCATATCACATTTCGATTTTTGAGGAACTTTCTGAAACAATTTAGAAATTCTAATATTGATGATGCTAATTTAATTTTCAATTCTGCACAAGTTTGTCTGACATTTGAAAACCGAGTTGTTGAAAGCCGAAGGCTTTGACCAAGAGCTGAAAAAACGGAACAAAAAAAGATAACAAAGGTCAAGAGATAAGATGACAGCGAAGGCCGAAAAAGGAGTACAAATTTCTAACAGAGGACTGACAAAAGAAACAAAACCGAGGGCTTTAGGATACCATCTACTATCAAAGTAATTATAGGCGATACATACGGGTACTACAGCATGTTAATAAAATTAGGAGACTTTAATAGAATTTTTTGAAAACGTGTCGAATTTTGAAGCTTAAAGCTCATTCTTGCTTTTCATTTTCACGTGTCGAGGTATTTGTATTTAAACGTTAGGTGAATGCATAAACTACAACACTAAACTATTGGAATAATTATTCAAAAACGCTAAAATATATTTAAAAAAATGGCTGTTTTTCGCTTGTGTTTGCTGAAAAAGGTTTTATATCTTGCCGAAGGTTTGCCAAAAAGCATTCTGAAAGTTCTAATTAGCGGTCAAAATGCTCAGCTACAATCTTGGTAAAAAAAACTGAAAAATGTTCGCGAGAAAAGTGAAAAATGCTTCAAAATTAGGAAACTCATGAAAAAAGCATCAAAGAGGACGCCCATTTACCACGTTTTTTGAACGACACCCAACTGTCATGAGTGCCAACTGTCATAACTCCAACTGTCATGAGTAAAAAAACAAAAAAACATTTCGAAAACTTGACTTTTTGCCTGTTTTACCATGCTTTTCAACATGGGGCTTGGCAAAAATAGCCCTGAAAGCATTTTTGATGAAGAGTCTTGCTCGGAATTATGTCTAAGGCAAGTGAATGGGCGCATCTCTAAACTCTCAAGCCCCTGCGCCCCTTCGGGGCGCAGGGGGCTTGGGGCTTGGAGTTGAGATGCGAAACACCCACATACCTTAGACACAAATTACTCGAAAGTGACTCTGGATGCATGAAAAAGCATGCATACCAGAGTTTATTTATGCGGTAGGCCCCAGTATTCGAAACTATGTTCAACATCTTCTTGTTAGTGGCCCCTGTGTGATTAGTGGCCCCTTTTATTCCCTTACCCTCAGTATTGAAACCTATGTTCTCTAAAGTCTCTTTTAAATTTTTTTTCATCTTTTTCGTCTTTCAAATGAGCGTTCATCGTTACAAAACAAAAATTCCACAGACTTAAACATTTTTAATTGTACATTGAAACACCATGTACAGTAGATTTTTACGAATACAGTTTTTTCAAATGTATTGTGTGTAATCAAATGTGCATAAGAAACCCATGCACATTGAATAAGTTGCTGCTTTGAATCCTACTTAGGTCAATCTTAGTTACTGTTTTCGTCATTTTTAATATGTTTGGTTTCAAAATGACCTCAGGCTCTTAGTAATCCATTAGTGTTTCACAGTTACTGAGCTGTACAAGTTTTCTACATTTCGTAACATTGGAAATATGGTGCAACAAAATTTGTTTAGAAAAATATTCAAAAGAATTATTTATCCTGAAATATTTGTTCATTAACACCTAAATTAAAGGGGAGGGGAGGAAATTTATATACGCATCGCCTATCTTTCAAGTTCAAGTCCCTCTGGGGGTGTTTTAATTAACCTTTTCAGAAAGTTTTTTGACCTTTAGGACTGAAAATCATCGAGCAATCGATTTTTTTTGATTGCAACCATCACTGGTTTGATGTCAGCAACTGCCTCGATTTATCGATTTTGGGCAAATGACCACCAAAATTAAAGGATACCAGCCAAAATGATGCATACTTAGACTAATATAGCATGCGCCTCCACCAATTTTATTTATTTGTCCACTCGTTTAATGACTTCTAGAGTCAGTATTTCATGGGGAACAAGATAGAAATTGTTACACACCAAAATCACTTCAAAAAATCAGCTAGCGAGCGAAGTTTGACCCGAAATAAATGAGTACTATTGAGGGGTAGGATTTCAGTATTATTAGGAAGTGACTTTTTTACAATTTTTATTTACATGATCATTTACAACCATATGCTGAGAATGAAGCCGAGAAGCAGAGCTAAATTTTCAGTGTGATGTTGCAAATGAGTATGTGAATTAAAATTGGGAAAAACGTCAGTTCCAGGATACTACAAAAAGTTCTCGGATAGTCCTGGCAGGATGTCATGGAATCGGACAAGGCTCAATGTTTTTTTTTTAATTTTAGCTCTAACTTTATACCAACTTTTTATCTTTATGATAGCTCATTGAAAGCCCAGAACCTTGGCTACATTTTGACACTAAACTTTTAAATAAAAGGAGAGAAAAAACAGTGTTTGCAGCCAGTAGTAGTCAAACCTGTGACCTAAGGCGATGCGTCTATAAAGTTAACCACCATCCCCCCCCCTCCCCCCTTTAATAAAAAATCGAGACTGAAGCCAACTTTTTTGTGAATTTATGCGTCGAGTTTTAATAGCTTAGCTATAATAAAAGCTTAGCTTAAGTCAATATTAAACTTATTCACTTTTTAACAACCTCTGCCCTTATTATTAAAAATGGATAAAAAGACAATAACAAAATAGAAATTTCCTCAAAAGCCTTCGCCACCGAACCTAAGCTAAACAAACTTTTTACACCTAAGCTAATAAATAATTTCGGCTATATAAGCAGCAATTATAAGGATGAAACAAATTAGTGTCTAATGCATTTTCTCATTTTTACACTTGCCCTTTTCTGCATTGCTTTAGCTGCATCTCCACCTTATGGACAGCTATCAGTGTCTGGAACAAAACTGAAAGGATCTAACGGACAAAATGTGGCCCTGCACGGCATGTCATTATTTGGAGTCAGCTAATGGCCCGATTTTATAATGCTCAGGTTATCCAGGCTTTGAAATGCTCCTGGAACACCAATGTTGTACGAGCAGCTATGGCTGTAGATGCACAAGGCTTCAAGGTCACAGATGTTATCTGACCAATCCAAATCTTCAATTGAATTTAATAAATACTGTTGTGCAAGCAGCAATCGATCAAGGTAATATTGTTCTGCTAACAAAATCGTAAATAAAAGAAATATCGATAGTTTTAAGTATGGGGTCATATCTCAATATCTACAAAATTAAAGTACTATAACACTTCAGTCTTTTTTCCAAAAATCGTCCTATTTTTTTTAATTTTAAAATTCCAGTCGAGACAACACATATTAGTTTTCGAAAAAAACGTTAATCCATTATTGTTTCGAGTGGAATTTTGAAAACAATTTAGGCATCTATGTGATCATTGACTGGCACACTGATATCACTCACAGGCCGAAGCTGTCGCCTTTTTCAGTAAAATGGCTCAAAAATACAAAGGTGTGCCAAACGTTCTCTACGAAATCTACAATGAGCCTGTGCATGTTTCCTGGACTGCTGATCTAGTGCCTTACCATACTGCTGTCATAAAAGCTATTCGCAAGTATGACACCAAAAACATAATTATTGTGGGCACTCCTACTTGGAGTCAAGATGTGGATATCGCCTCTAAAAAACCAATTAAAACCAGTCGAATATCATGTAACACGCTTCACTACTACGCTCAAACACACAGACAGTCGCTGAGAAACAAAGCTCAGACAGCTTTAAACAACGGCCTACCTATTTTCATAACTGAATCAGGCACTACCAGTGCAGACGGTAATGGAACTGTGATCTAGCCTCCAGCAATGATTGGTGGAAATTTGTGGATGGAAATGGAATTTCCCAAATTAACTGGCTATGAATGATAAGAATGAAGGCTCAGCAGCAGTGCTTCCTGGAACACCTGCTACTCTTAGTGCCATTAGTTCTGATGCTAATTTGACTCCTTCGGGGAAATTAGTTAAAGTTCACTATAAGGCGCAGAAAAATGGAGTCAGTTGCACTAATCAAGGTAGATAAGAAGAGTACTGAATTATTAAGTGTCTAAGTTTTTATTTACTGTGTTATGTACGTAGTTTGTTAGTCCCCTTAAGTCATAATAAATGCTTTTAAAGGGCCATTGCCATCCCGACAACGAGAATTTCAAGTGTTTGAATTCGCGCGGACAGTTCTCTTTCGTCTTTCATTGTACTCTTTTGACTTGCTTCGAATGACCTCAAAAGAGTAAAAATGAAAGACGAAAGAGAACTGTCCCGCGCCAATTCAAAAACTTGAAATTCTCGTTGTCGGGGACGGCAATGGCCTTTAACAAATATAAATAAAATTCATTAATTGCTCAATAATCGACAATTTAGAAAAAAAAATATGTCAGTCAGCAATGATAAAAATTTTGTGTTCAAATTAAATACTTCCACAATTATTTAAAAAAAGTTTCGCGGTGAGAACCTTCAAAAAAGAATAAATCTTTTTGTCGAACGAAAAAAAATGATAGCAGACCTGAAAAAGAGACTTTAAAACTTCAATATTATTATTTTTTATATTTGTTATAAGTATCTGTTTTTAATTGCTGTTGTTCAATGGCTTGTTCAGCTTTCTTCTGCTTGTACAGCACAACTTCCGATATACATACGCTCTGGACACCGATCTTGAAAAGGCATGCCAGCGCGTTACACGGGCAATCAAATTAGCAAAAGAGGGAAAAAAGTGGTTTAAACAACTTTTGGCGTATTTTAAAAACCTGAAATGTGTAGAAAACGTTAAAAAACTTCAAAAAAACTTTTTTTAAACCGAGGGCTGAAAAAAAAGGAACAAAAGAGAAAGATACCTGAGGCCAAAACGAGGGATGACAGCACAACAGAGAAGAGAGCAAACATTGAAAAATGCTAGTAAAATGCTAGTCATTTTGACATTTTGACTAGGTTTTTAAGGAGGAGAGAATGGGCCATAAAACTTTAAAATTCTTCTTTTATATTTGTTATAAATATCTGTTTTTACTGTTGTTGTTTTAATAGTTTGTTTCAGCTTTCTTCTGCTTGTACAACACAACTTCCGATATGACATACGCTCTGGAAACCGGTCTTGAAGAGGCATGCCAGCGCGTTACACGGGCAATCAAATTAGCAAAAAACGAAAAAGTGGTTTAAACTACTTTTTTCGCGTGTTTTTAAAACCTGACCCGTGTAGAAAAGGTGTTTTTAGGTGGGGGACAGCACTTTAAAAAAAATTTTTGAATAAATTTTGACTTTTTGCCTTGAAGGATCAAAGCAAATGGTATTGAAAAGTGGCTGGATACCCTATTTTTACATTTTTGATTTATTTGTATGTCTAGAACTTGGCACAAAGAGTCTCTATATACATTTTTGATCAACAGTCTTGCTCAGAATCATGTCTAAGTGAGTGCTCGCATCTCTAACCAACCAACCCCCCCCCCCCCCCCCTGAGGGCGCATGGGGCTTGGGGGCTTGGACACAAATCACTCCTTAGACACAAATCACTCAAAAGGGACTCTGGATGCAAAAAACTGTATGCATACCAGAGTTTATTTATGCGGTAGGTCACAGTTATCAAAACTATGTTCAAATCCTGTCTTTTGGGGTATCCAAGAACATTTTCAGGTTAGATTGCCTTGGTCTCCAAAAGCAAAAAATCGAAATTTAGTGAAAAAAAAATTTTTCAAAATACCGTCCCCTAGCTAAAAACATGTTTTCTACACATTGAGTTCCTAAAACACACAAAAAGTCGTTTAAACGACTTTTTCGAGGAATTGCTATACTGTACTTCAGCCGTGTTTTCTGCTCATTTCTGCACCAATCATTCTAACGTGAAAAAAAAATTTTTTTTTGCGGATAACTTTTACTTTTCCGGCCTATGTAAACTAGTTAGGGGTTGGTATGCAAAGCCGAGATTTTGCAAAACGGTATTTGCAAAAATGATATTTGGCAAACCGAGATTAGGCAAGCCGATATTTGTTGCTAAACGAAGTTTGTTGCTAAACCCCGGGGTACTCATGCCATGAATAGCTCAGTCAAGCTTGCCAAATATCGTTTCCAACTATCGTTTACCAAAATCTCGTTTTTCCGAATCTCCCCTAGCCGTTGTATAATCTTAACGCTATATCTTTTTTTCAAATTTTCTATTTTTTTATTTCAAATGCCTATCATGTCATGCATAAAAAAAAGCTTTCGAATGAGTGTAAAAGTGTCTGTTCTTGATTTTTTCGTGAATGTTGCAAAAAAATTGAAATAAAAATATTTTGTATATTTTTTTGACTTACATAAAGAAACCTTTAATTCTAACATTGGGTTCGTGTTTAGCATCGCCATTTGCTTCTGAGACTGCTTTTAAAATTTTAAACTCAAGTCAAATTTCGAATCCTGCCAAAACAGTAAATTGTAAACAACGCAATCATATTGCAGATCTTTTTATGCTGGCTTATCCTGAACGGTCCACCACAATGCTGAGCTCCCAGAGTTTAGTTCGTCAAAATTTCCGACCTTTTTTAAGCAATTAGTAGGCATAAAATTTATGTGAAATTTCTATTCCAAATATGTCTATCGTAGCCACGGAAATTCTCTTCAAAATGATGTATAAGCTTTTTAAGTTGGGAAATGAAAATTATTAAAAATTGCAAATCAAAATAGACGCGCAAAACGAAATCTTGCAAGGCATTTTTTCAAACAAAGACGTTTTCTAAAAGCTAATAACACGTTTGTGTGATTTATATGAGTAAACTGTTCGATTTATTTTGTAGCGCTCTTCAAGACCTTTCCGATTAGTTTTACAGAAATTTTTCAGTCGAAGTCTGCTCAAAATACAACTGTTACGAAGTAGGGCAGTTTAGCAAAAAATATATGAAAAATTAATTTTTCAGTTTTTGCATTTTTAAATATTTTATTTTTTAAGAAGATCATATCTTAGATACGAAAAATCATAAAAACATCAACATATATTAAAAAGCCTTTCACCAGCGCTATAAAATTAGGGATGCAACCAACTCGCCAACAAAAAACTAGCCAACGCAAAAGACTTGCCAACGTCAGAAATCGCCAAAGTGAAAACACGCCAACGCAAAAAACTCGGCAATGAAAAAACTCGTCAACGCAGAACTCCCCATTGCGAAACCCACAGTTATATACATCAAAAAAATTTTCAGGAATTTTAAAATTTCTATTTCAAAAAAGGATACATATATTTATTTCATTTAAGAATAAGCCTAAGCATCTCAACGCAACTAGTATACCATTTAAAGGGAGCGGGACTTCATAAACGCATCGTCTAGGGCACAGGTTCGACCACCACTGACTGCATGTCTCATTTTTTGATCTCCTTCAATTTATAACTTCGGTGCTGAAATGATGCTCACACTCGTGGCTTTTCAACAAAATTCTCATCCAAAGTTACACAGCTACCAGAGCTCATTTACGGACGAAATCAGCTGAATTTTGTGAAAATCGATGGTTTTGGGGGTTTTGTTTGATTAGTTAACATATATTTCTGATATTTTCTGACTTTCTTCTACAGCTCACACGTTTTATATACAAAAATGTAGCCAAGATTCTAAACCTTCATTTGAGCTATCAACTTAGAAGAAAGTAATATTTAGTTAGAGTTAGAATTTAAAAACACACAACGATGTTCAATTCCATGCCCTTCTTCACAATTTTTCATTAGCATGAAATCACAAATCAAGATCAAGTAAATTATTTCTGTTATAATGAGCCGCTCGCGTTTCACGATAGAATCGTTAATCATTATACATGCCATGGCTAAATCTTTGAAAAGACACATCAGTTCAGGCAGGATTGTCAGGAGTGATCTCCATGGAGGGACATCCCGGCTAGAGCTTGGAGAGATAACAAACCAGTCTCGAGATGCAGTGTGATGGATGCTGCCCAGCTGGCTCTCCATGCCCTATAAAAGGAGACAAACCTTCGCACAACGGAGATTAACAGGGGCTAAAGAAGGGGTTAGGATCGTGTAGTGTATTCTGTGTTGTGCCTAATAAAACCTTGATGCCACCTAAAGCATTACAAGGATCAACCAGATCTTCACTTATACGCAGTTATCTTAGCATATTCAGCGAATTCGGGACCTGTTTTTTTTGACTACCGTATTTCCTCTAATAGCACCCATGGGCTACTATTTTTCAACCTCCCTCCTAGAGGGGCTACTATTAGAGGGTGGGCTACGATTAGAGGGGTGGAAAATCAGCCTAAATTAGCTGATTTTCAGGGGACTACTATTTTCAACCCCTCTAATAGGGGGGCTACTATTAAAGTGGGGCTACTATTAGGGGAGGCTACTATTAGAGGAAATACGGTAGTTTCACTGATATTTTTCTGACTTTCTTCTACAGCTACACGTTGTATAAAAATCACTAGATTTAAAAATAGTCGCAATCAATTGCTCGATGGTTTTGGACCTACTAGTCAGTGAACTTAGTAAAAAAAGTTAATGTAAACACAGTGTGCTCTTAGGAGTTTTTAAGCCCTTCACTTTTTCACCGAACAGCTTTTTCTCTCTCGTTCCAGGCCGAGCCATAGGCCCAGCTATACAAAAATTCAGATTCAAAATTCTAACTTAGACGCAAACACTTCGAGAACAACCCGGCAGGACTGCTTGAGTACAGTGTACTTGTGTGTACTTTCCTTTCAGCCAAAGTTGCTGGGTTTGACACTGAGCGTCAACGCTCAGAGAATTTATCACTCTTATGGTCCTTACCATCATAAATAAGTGGCCCTGTATTGTCCCTTCACATCACAACATACAGCCATTTGTCCCTCTTAAAACCTCCTTTCTGGTCCTTTCGTCACCAAATTATTGCATGAAATTATATGAAATAAAATTGCATAAAATAAAAATGGTTTTGAGCAGTCCTGAAAAAGTAGTTTTGGGGTCGGTGGGGGTTCGTGCTACGTTGGCGAAGTTTTGCCGTTGTCGATTTTTTAGCGTTGGGGGAGTTTTGCGCAGGTGAGTCGGTTGCATCTCTAAATTGCCTTAACCGATTTATTTTATGCATGCACAACATGCTGGATTTAACTCACTTTAAGTTTTAGCCAAAAAAAAATATTTTAAATAATTTGAAAAATTTAAAATAATTTTTTGTTGAAGTTAAGTTGAAAAGCTCACACGATGTTTTGAAAAGTAGGTCGGCGGCTACAAAAATAATATATTAAGATATTAAAGTTAACATAAATTTTATGCCTGACTAATTGCTTTCAAAAAGGTTTGGAACTTTTGAGCACCCGGTGACATTCATAAAAATCGACTGGAAATACCCAAATTGCCAAATCGGTTACCGATACGTTTCCTAGATTTTAAATTTTAACCAAATTTTTTCCGATTTCGGATAATCGAAATATAAATGGGCGACGCTCTTATTATAGAAAATACAGTAGTTCAAAAAATTTAAAAGAATCATTTTGTTCTGGTTTCTTCGCTCTGCAGGAAAACTGTTTGATTAAGATAAAAAAAACATCGGGTGGTCTCGCGAGAATGTTATCTTTCGATTGCATCATTTATATATTTCAAAAAATATGGTTGCTACTATTCAAACAACGTAATATGAAACTGACGAGCGTCACAACAAATTTTACTGCATTTCTTGGAAATAACTCGTAATTCAAAAAGTAATTAAGTAATTACGTCAGAAGGTTATTAAAAAAATTATCATTTAACAAGATGGCCTAATTTTTTCGAACCATCAGATTTCGGACATAAGGTTTTCATTTTTAGACTAGTCTTTGAATCAACAGCTGACAGATTCCTGTTGTGCGGGAAAATTTCGCGCTAAAATCAGGGCTGCCATATGTTCTTTTTAAAAAAGATTTGTCCTTTTTTTGGAACCCAATCTTTTTTCATTTTTTGAATTCTTAGTCAAAATCTTTTTTTTCGCCTCAAAATGCAAATAAGCACTAGATAAATGGAGTTTTTCCTTCAAATTCCTGTTTTTGACCAAATGTCCCTTTTTTTAAATTTCGAGATGGCAGCCCTGGCTAAAATTTCAAAATTGAGCTAGAGAGTCAGAGAAAACTTTTTCTTGCACAGTTTTTTTATGAATTCTTGAAATTAGACACTTTAAAACAGCAGTTTCGGATAAAAAGGAACTCATGCTAGTTTTCAGCTTAATGGCCTATCATCTTTCCACACATTAGAAAGGCCTCAAAATGAGCTTTCTACCGGGTGTGTGATTTGCTAAAAACCAGAGAATTTATACGAGTGAAAAATTTGAAAGAAACAAATACGGAATTTCGGAAAACTGATTTTCCACATATATATAGCTTATTTTTGCACAGAGACTTGTAACAATGAACACAGTTCCGGGTTCAGAATAAGGTAAAAACGCTCCAAAAAGTGCTTCAGTCTTAATAAAAAGAAAAAGCGTGTAGAGTGTCAAGCACAAGCCCTAAAAAAATATTCAAAAATCCTGTTTACGTAAAACTGCTTTTTAAATAAGCAAACCCTTGAAACTAACCGTCTATCGACTAAATCTGGACAAGACAAATCTGGATTTGAATTAACTTATTGAAATCTGGAACTATTTAGGGCTGCAATAGGTTTCCTGGGGAAACCTATTGTTTTGACTGGAAACGCCGTTCAACTGAACGCAACAATCCTTACAATTTTACACTGGATTGATATTCAGCGTAGGTAATTTGCTCTTTTGATAAGAAATTACAGTCCTATTTTGAATTCCTCTTAAAGCTACGTTCATAATGAGGAGGCTCTTTGCGGATGCTAAAAACGACTTTACACTTTAAAATGGCCATAACTTGTTTTTTAAATTCTTCAAAATTTTTTATTTCGGTGCTATCTTGTAGTTAAGTTTCAGGGCTACCAGATGAGCTATTGATCAAGTAGATGCTGTTGAAAAAATTGGGTTAAAAAGAAATACTCCGCACTCGAATCGAGTTAGGATTCTTGGGCGGAGTCTTGAAATATTCTCTGAGTTTTAAAGCAATATTTACTCAGTCAATAGCTCATTTGGTAGCCCTAAACTCAACTATATGATGTGAGAAGCTACATAAGCAACCGAAAATAAACAAACCACACCAACTGAATAATTTTGCGAATACAGTAAAAAAAGTGAGGATTCTTTTTTCGCAGATTCTTAGTAGTAGTCTGTTTTAGCATCCGCAAACAGCCTCCTTATTGTGTATGCGCCTTAAGACTTAAAACATTCGACCTTTTGAAAAATTCAATATTTGAAATTTTTTGTTCTGAGAGTAATTTGAAATTTGATTGTAATTTTCATTCCAATAACACTTTAGAAGCAAATTGCCTACGCTGAGCACGATCCAGTATTAAATAAAAGGGTTGCTTATTCAAAAAGCATTTTAATGACAACAGGATTTGGTACTTTATCTTTGAGTCCACAAAGTCCACAAGACTTTGAGACTGTGCATGACACTCTATATGCTTCTTTTTTCAAACCTGAAGCACTTTTGAAGCCGTTTTCAAGCTCATTTAAAATCCAGAACTATTTTCATGGTTACAAGTTGCTGTGCAAAAATATTTCACAGTCGAGCCTGGATATAAGGCCACCTCCCCCTCCCCCGATATAAAAGCACTTTTTTGATAATGGCTGGCTAGCAAAGAAACTAGCCAAATTCGATACAAGGCAATCCACCACCCCCCCCCCTTACCCCCGATCTAAAATCACCTGAAAAAGATCACAAGCAATAAAAGTTTCTGCAAAAAAAACTGTTTCGAGAACAACAAATTTTGTGTAAATATGTTCTGCCTCTTCTTGGGATCTCAAAATTTAAAAATGATGAAATTTTAAGAAATTTCAGCAAAATATGACTTCTACCAGTGCTTTATTCGCGTTTTTGGTGCAGAAAACAAGATTTTGATAAATAATCTGTAAAAATAAGATTTTCACAGTGCGCCTCATAGCTTTTTAATTTTCAATTAAACAACTATCGAAATGCTAGTAATCACTGTCAACCCCTAAAATCTCGTAATCGACTGAAACTTTTTCCGGCTTTTGGAGGGATCCAAAACAAGGCTGCACGTCGGATATAGGACGTAAGGCCGCCCGAGCCAAGGTCGCCTAGGACAGAAGGCGCCCGCACACAAATGCACACCCGTTTTTTTTTGTCTTGTGAAGAACTTTTATCGTTTAAAATATTTTTAAATAATCCAACCTCAACTCTACTGGCTGATCCACGCACCAACGGAGCGGATCAAACATTTTTTACGTTTTTTGTGTTTCAAAACCTGTTTTCTTGACTAATTCAGGCATGCTCAAAATTTTGATAATGATAAAATGCTGTTTGTAGGGTATTTTTTGAGTTTGATAAATTTAAGTTTTGGTAAAATAACTCATTACCCAATACTCAAAAATATACCATACAAAACCTGGTTTCCCTATAATCAAACCATCTTCAGCATGCCCGAATTAGTCCGGAAAACGGACGACTATCAACTCGCGACAGTCTCGACTCGCGACACTCAACTCGCGACACTTTTTTCGACGATTTTTTTTTAAACTTCTGAAAAAATTATCAAATATTTTCCGAAAAGTTTTTTGAGAGCAAGTCGCCATACCAAAATGTCTTCCTAAACCTGAATCCGTTGAGATCAAGTCATCAAAACCACAGGGGACTGAGATATAGCTGTTTGAACAGACCACCTTGAAATTGTACCACTTACCCACTTTGAAGGATATCTCAGCTCCCTAAAAATTTTCGGATCTGATCTCAACAAATTTCGGGTTCAGAAAGACATTTTAGTAATGGAACGCGTTGGTATTCAAAGACTTTTTGGCAAATGTTTGATAACTTTTTCAGGAGTTTAAAAAAATCGTAGAAAAAAGTGGTGCGAGTTGAGTGTCGCGAGTCGAGACCGTCGCGAGTTGAGTGTCGCGAGTCGAAACTGTCGCGAGTTTGATATTTTTCCCGGAAAATAGGTTTGGAACATAAAAAACGTAAAATTTTTAATTCGAGTGGAGGAACACTTGTCTTGGTTGGTTCAGATAAAAATTTAAATTCGAGCTAAATTTTTCAAAAATATAATATTTAAAAAATATTTCTGTCAAGACTTAATTAGTTGATGAATTCACCGAGGATGAATTAACCTAGATACCGCAAGTACCACTACCTAGGCACTTCCACCTGAGTGCCGATACCTAGTCACTGCCTTGGTAAAATCACCTCCATACATTCTGGATACCGTACGGGATACGAAAATTCTCCAGAACTGGTTTCCTGTAAGTCAAGTCGCTGTTTAGTATTGTCAAATCATGTTAGGGACACGATTCGGATAGGAACAATTATTTTCAATTAATTTCGATTAGATAAAAAATTTTGGATTCTGGAGGTCGATACCATTTAGGGAGGTACCAGGTGTTACCCTATCCACTGAGGCTTAGTGGTCTTATAAAAACTAGTTTATGACTATTATCCAATAAAAAACAATGCCTGCTACCACCAGGATTTGAACTTTTAACCTCATTCGGGCGCCATCTGTACGGGCGCCTTTTGTTCTAGGGCGCCTTTCGGGTCGGGCGCCTTTTAGGCGAACCCCTGCACGCCGCCTATTAAAGAAAATACGGTAGTTCAAAAAAATTCAAAAAACACTTGCCGTAATTTCTTCGCTCTGCAAAGAAACGGTTTGATTTAGAGAAAAAACTTCGCGTTTCGAGAATGTTATCTTTAGATTGCATCATGTATGTGTTTTAAAAATAATGGTTGTTAATCTTCAACGTAACGTAAAAATGATTGTAATTAACTCTTAATTAATTACGTCAAAATTAATTGAAAAATATTATCTTTCACATGATAATAAAAGCCATTGATAAATAAACCGAAAAAGTAATTTAGTAGAAACTAATTTAGCTTTTATCGCAATACTTTTCGTTGCTAAAACAAATTGACGTCATGTTAGTGCTAATTGGCGAATACAGATAAGTTTATTTGCTATAAATATGCTTTACTATATGACTATTCAGTCTTTTTACATCATGAAACTTCAGCAGCCTCGAATTATTGTTTTGTCTTATTTTATGTGTGGCTAACACCCATTGCCTATTCCACCATTTACAGCTCATCAAGTGCAACTTTCACCAAAAGCTAGCATTGCAAAAAACATCGCATTGAGTCTTTTCTGAAGCAACACAATCCTCATGCCTTTGCAAACAAGCACAGAATGGAACACATACATAAGCTAAGTAAACAAGCATCCAACTTCGTCAATCTTGCTCATACGACTATGGATTGATTGGAAATATCAGTGTTGGCATGCCACGTAAATATTTCTCTTCAGACTGTAATTAATTGTGAAAATTTTTAGCCCAAAATTTCACTGTTGACTTTGATCTATTCTATGCAGTAGACTTAGAGATTATTAGCTATGTAGTTAATTATACAGAACCTGGGACAGTTTCATATGATCCTGAGTATGTACATTCATTTGACTTTATGAAAAAATTTTGATTACCAGCATTTCTCTCTCAGAATTTATGTAAAAAACTGTCGAAATCAAAAATTTGGCTAAATATAAACTTAGCACCCCTTCGCCACTCACTTAAACCTGAGACACTCTAGTCAAATCAGCTTGGAGGACCAAGGCATTATTTGCATATTTTTTACGGTGCCCTTATTGACGAAAGTTCCACCAAAGTGACCAAAATCACACCACCACCCCCCAAAGTCGGGGCCGGCGGCACCCCTTCGGTTACCTTTCGGCGGCCCCGGCGCTGCCCGGGTCATAGATTTTGAGATGAGAGCGCACAATGATCTCAAAAAAGTATGACCGCCGGGCACCGCCGGAGGGCCGCCGAAGGTGACCGAAGGGGTGCCGCGGCGGCCGTCCAACTAAGGTCACATACAATTTTTTTTGTAAAGTAATTTAAATTAAAGTTATAAAAAAATTCAGCGCTTCTTCTACATATGTTAAAAAGGGTGGCATTTCCAGTCTAGCAGCACTGGTGAAGTGGTTTTACAGGAAGCGATATAGTTAACGTAAGCAATGTTCAACAGACCATGCCTGCCAATGAGTATTTTACATGTTTTCATGGTCGCGGGACACTTTTTACTGCGAAAATGGTCAACCTTCTTTCGAAAAAACATTCTGCAACAAATATAACAGAATTGGAAAAGAATAAAGGAAAGCGGAATTCAGCCATTTTATATTATTTTTTTACGCTTCAAAGAAAGATGATTTTCGAGCTCCTTGTATTTTCGATATTTTAGTCTTGATCCCTTGGGTTTTTGTATATTGTATGACACAGACAATGCGTCAGACGATGGCAATAACAAGGTCTTAAAAAAAAAGATTTCGAAAAATAAATATTTTTGACGCAGGGAGTATAATTCAGGAGGGTAATAAAATTTTTGGAAAAAGTATGTTTGGCCAAAAAGTACACTCTGTCATTTTTCGTCAAAAAGTGCCATTTTATCCAGTGCTTATTGCCATTTGGAATAAAAAAATTTTTTGACATAAAACTTTGAAAAAATTAAAACAAATTGGAGTCCAAAAAAAAAAGTACAAATCTTTTTAAAAAAATGCGATTACCATCCCTAGTTATAAATGGCTTTTTGACATCTAATAATACCCGAATCGACCATATCTAAAAAATTTCACACGACTTTAATGATGCGGTTGCAGTCTCGAATACCCCCACGCAGAGTGTTCGGATAGAGAAGATAAACTCATATTCGTGTTTCTTGACCATGAATTTATTAGAAAGCCGGTTGTTTTTTTCGATTCTGATAAAAAAATTCTAACCACAATGGGGTAATCATGGTTTCTGGTCAAAATTTCGAAAATTTTAAGTGGCGACTTTTGAATTTTGAAGGGAATGAGGGCTGTATTGAGACGGGAAGGAAATAAAACTGGGCCACTTTTATGGTAGGACATTGAAAAAGTAAATGTTTGCATCCTTTGACTGTCTTACCATGTTTTTGAACTGGAATGTGGCAAAAGATACTCTATACAGTCTACTCTCGATAAACTGGCACCTTGGGGACCAGCCTGGGGTGCCAGTTTATCGGGGGTGCCAGTTTAGTGGGATGTTACTTTGCCTAATTTCTCTGTCGGCCAGCCAAATAGGGCTTTTCAAAAGTGCCAGTTTATCGAGGGTGCCAGTTTAATTGGTGCCAGTTTAACCGAGAGTAGACTGTATGTATTTTTTGATCAAGAATACTTCTCGGATCATGTCTAAGTCGAGTAAGTGCGCGCATCTAAGTTTTAAGCATAATAGAACTTTTAAAATGGAAATTTAGAGCAAAAAAAAACAGCTAAAATTAGTAGGCGAAAATTATATCGAAGGCTCTTTTATTTGTGGAGACTGACCAAAAGGTGACCATATATAGAGGTGACCTTATAACGAGGGTGACTTTACTTTATTTTCTTTACCAGCCAACAATACCTGATAAAAAATGACTCACGTGTAGGTGTGACGTTGTATCGAGTTTGACTGTAGTGCGAGATAAAATAAAAACCCTGCATTGGTAAAGCAGCAGCGGCCGGTCCATATTGTTAGGGATTTAAATTCTCAATGCCGGCTCTCCTTCTTGTGATGATTCAATTATCAGTTTGCTAGAATAACCTGAATGATTCTGCAATAAAAGCAGCGTCTGGCGCGAATTAAACGTGTGAAATTCTCATCGCCAGAAACGGCTACAGTTTTCTAAGGACAATATAAACGATTTTTTGCTTTAATAATGGCCTGTCAACAAACACGACTTTTGGCATATTAAACGATCCTGGATATTGGTATATCCTGCCCAATAGAGGGTAAAACATATTTTAATGTTCGTCCACCATAAGTTCTGGTAATTTATAGGACATTTGGCCTGCACTTGTCTACCTCAAGAAACAACATAACTAGTGCTGTTGAGCAGATTGTGGGCAAAACTTGACAAGCCTGTTGTTAGTGTATTTTCAAACGGTGAATTTTAATGAATTTTTATTTGTTTATTTTACATTTTTGGAAGAAAAAACCAATCCAAACGTGAAAGTTGTTTTGGCTGCAAGACCAAACCGATCTAATCCTGCGAGGTGTTTACTTCTCAGGTGTCATCATATAGCGTTTTCCTACTTTTTAAGCGTTTTTTTACTTTTTAAAATGGAAATACTTACATTATTTGGGACCAGACTGTCCAAAACAGAATTTATCTCAAAAACTTGAAAAAAAGAATTCAAAAAAGTGTCGGACCCTAGACGGGAACGAACTTTTTTGTGAGTCGTTAAATCCAAAGGCGACTATACGATATTTTAATGGCACAATGCTTTGATTTAAGTATCCTATGGTCAGACAATATAACCAAAAGGGATTAAGCTAACTAGAAGACAGTTAAGGTACCTTCTGGTGTCCGGAGTTTACACATTACACTGCTATCAAAATCAGTCACTTATTTAAAGTTTTATTTTGTAAAAAAATATGGTCTATGTCTAACAAAATGTTTTTTTTTTCCACTTCCAGGGCTCATAGCTCGGTGGGATGTGGAAATATGTCTTATATCTCTGGTGTTTCGCAATGAAAAAGATTGGACCAGTTTTTTTTTCTGAAAAGACGCAGTTCATTTTTTGAGCTCATTTTAGAACTCCCTTCACTGGTGGCACTGTACAAGTGACATTCGGCTCTGAAGACAGCATTCATTGCGAAGATAATTCTGGATATGTTCCGCTACTTAAAACAGATGATTCTTACAGCTACAATTACAAATTTCATGCAAGCACAGTAGCTGCTACTATTAACAATACTGATGTTTCTCTCACAATCAATGCTACTGTTCATTTAGCCCTTTTTTCATACGAAGTTTCCTGTGATCCAGCTTTTGAACAATTTCTCATTAATGCTACTGGAGCAGTTTTCAATTCCTTAACCAGCAGTTACAACGTAAATTGTGATTGCTGTCAATGGCTCTCCAGTAACTCTAAATATTGGTGAAGAAGGCATGCTAAAGTAGTCCTGACTGGAGCTGACTACATTAAATATAACGTGAGTTAGTTTAGTTCTTTATTAATTAACTAAAATA